>JAPMOQ010061070.1:310600-365574 GCA_026543055.1 Argiope trifasciata
TCTGAACTTCAAGATCACATTTGTGTTACGCCTTTTATAGTGTGTCATCATAACAGAATACATCAATTTAACTCAATCAATACTTTGATTAATTCATCTAACTTTTACTTCACATGTCATAATGATATGTACCTTTAGGCTGGATTTTCAAAATGGAAAGAAAAAACACATTTCCGCATGTCAGAGTTCATAGTTATGAATAATCTGCTAAAAGGAATAAAAATCTTTAAATCAGTCTCCATTCTGTCTTATCTTTTCCTAAAGTTTCATAAGTACGTGTTTTTTGGTTATGGCATTCATTTTTTCTTCAAATCAAGATTTAACAAAAACAATGCATAATTTTAGAGATAAGCCATTTAAGTAAACACTCCTCTGCTCTTCCTTTTGAAAGGTGTTTTTCCTTCCCGTCTAATGCTTATCATTCTCCGCATGAGCCGAGGACTGAAATGGAAGATTAAAACAACAGTCATTACACGGACCAAAGTAGAGGACCGCAATTCTGCTTGATAAAGCACGAGGTACTCCAGCATTAAAGTAAATACTTTGAACTGTATTGCCGACTGTTACTGAGAAAACGTTTCCAATGGGTCTATCAAAACTGGATAGAACGGTGTCCTCTTTGGATTACTTGAGGGGTGGGGTGAAAATACGTGACCGGAATGGCAAATAGGTGAAAGCGTGTCCGAAGTATCTCCGAGACTTTCGACTTCGATGTTCACCCTGAACCTTAACACTACGCAAATAGACTCAAAGAGCACGCGTAATGACATTTACCCATAAAACCGTCCTTATGATAAAACGGAGGATTGAAATGAATGTAGGCTTTTATTTGGGTAAATATCAGACAGCGGAAGAAGTAACTTTTGCATCTCATTCATGGCATCCAAAATATTTTAAATATGGCAATGTTAAATCGATCAACAATGTAGTCTTTATGACTTTTAATTTGCAACATGATAAGTATCCGAGAACTTTCAAATGCTCATATTTTTCTGGAATAGTTCTGTAATTCCCATCAGACAAAGAATATTCTTGAAAGCTCATTTTTCAGAAAAATGTCTCATCTGGCCTTTATTAAAGTAAATATTATACAGCGTAAGAAGTAACTTTTGCATTGCATTCATGGTATTCAAAATATCGTAAATATAGTAAAACTAAATATAACGAAGAATTTAATCTTTAGAGCTTTTAATTTGTTACCTGATAAGCTGATTGAATTACACAATATGGTGAAAAGTACTGGAATACTTTCGGATTTTCAAATTTTTTCGCATCTTTCCAAAAAGGTTGGGTGAATTGTCTTTGAATTTTCATTAGGCGAAGAGCATCCTTGGAAACACATGTTTCAAGGAATTGCCTTTTTTGGATTTTTATTAAGGTAAAAATCAGAAGAAAGAATAAGTAAATTTTGTATCTTACTCATAGATTCAAAATATTTTTAATATGATAGTGATAAATTTATCAAGCATGTAGTCTGTTGCTGGTGTTACTTATGTACTTGTTCTAGACAAGCCTGCTGATGAAGGCAGCGATTTAAGTCGAGCTTGTGGTGTAGCTTCTGCAGATAAATGCCTCTGAGCACTCGAGGGCA
The DNA here is from genome assembly GCA_026543055.1 of Argiope trifasciata. Taxonomy (NCBI): domain Eukaryota; kingdom Metazoa; phylum Arthropoda; class Arachnida; order Araneae; family Araneidae; genus Argiope; species Argiope trifasciata. The sequence goes on from JAPMOQ010061070.1 coordinate 312,192, forward strand.
AAATTCTGACTTAATCTGACTATCTGATATGAAGATGATACTCACACAATCTCTTTCACAACCCCTTCATATAGAAGGGCTCTTTCACACACCACATAGATGAGATGAGAGGTGGGATGTAATGAGATGAAGACAGGAATACTTATTTCTACCTATATTGTCTATAGTTTAAATCCTCCTACACACTTTCTCTGGTTCCTCTGCCTATCTAATCTGCAATGCAATTTAAAGTTAACATTCATAGCAAATACAACTTTAGCCTAAGTCAAAATCTAGATCTTAATCTAATGCAATAAGCAAACATAGATTATTTAATTAGTCAAGATCTTGATCGTTCCTACCTCCATAGTCCGCCGCGATCAGAAATGATTTTTATTGTATGTTATGGCTTACTGTTTTACTGTGTTTTATATAATTCTTAATATTACTTCAGTTACTTCTTAATATTCTCACTATTTCAGGGCCAGGCCATGTAAGAATAAAAACAGCTCATTTTACCATATAGGTATGGTGGTATATTAATAAGTTAGTAACAGACACCAAGCGATCACTTTTGTCGAATGGTTAAATTACGCGGCCACGAACCAAAAGGTCCCAGGTTTGATTCTTGGCGGGAATTCAATGTAAACATTGGCGCTACACCACAATACAAACATCCGCATTGGTGACCTCAAACAATGAACACGCTCTTCGCTCGCCATAACGCTTGGCTCTACCAAAAGCAGTCAGACTCACTCGACGCAACAAATCACTCACGCTCACCACAACGCTTGGCCTATCGAAACACCAGCGCTCACCATACCGATTGGCGCTATCAAAGCACTCACCCTCGCCATAATGCTAAATCGTCCCCCTTTGCAAAGACTCATTGGTGGGGGAGTATTGTGGTGGTATCTTAATAATCCTGTCACAGCCACTAAATATCGGTGATCGCTTTTTGTCTAGTGGATATTTTCCGCACCTACGGATCCTAAGGCCGTAAATTCGATCCTTGGCAGAATTCAATCTCCACATTAGCGCAATACCACAATAAGAACCACCCCATACATATGTAATTAACTACTGCCCTTTTTAACAGGCAATTTTTGTAAATTTCTTTTAAAACTCAATAGAAGAGGGTCCAGGGACTGGTCTGATCCACGGAGCCTCCCTCTGCTTGGGTGATTCTGCTCCCCTTTTTCCCTTGTATACCCAAACCGAGTAGGCCAGGGAGACATGTGTGTCTACTACTCTACACCTCACAGATATATCACAGGTAAAGAATAGCCCTGCTCAAAACGAAACTCGAAACCCAGGACGCCTATATCAGGGGAAGTCGTTCTACCTCTAGGTCAAACGCTGGGGTCTGCAGTCTTATACGCTTCTAATTTAAAACTTGATAAGCGGATTAAATTAATCTATACGATGAAAAGTATCGAACACTTTCAAATTTCCATATATTTTCGAATAGTTCTAAAAAGACATGGTGAATCAGGGAAAACATCTTTTCACACCTTTATTAAGATAAATATCAGAAGATGGGAAAAGTAAATTGTGCCCCTTATCCAAAATTCAAAATATTTTAAATTCAGTAATACTTAATCTATCAAAAATGTAATCTTTATAGCTGTTAATTTCCAAAATTGATAAGTTAATTGAATTGCCCTATATTATCAGAAGTATTTGGTCCCTCTCGATTTTTTTTCTGAAAGGCTTGATGAACTGCCCTTGAATTGTCTTTAAGTAAAGAACATGCTTGAAGATAAATTTTTCGGTGACAATTTTATCACGAGGAATGTAAGGGAGCAGCCAGAAATCGCCAAAGAAAAGGATTAGGGTTCACCCAACTTCGCATACGGTAGGTAAAACTCCAAAACTTCTATCAATTTTTGTTATTCGTCTTTCACTATACTCACTACTATTTTCATCAAAACGGCGCCTACATTAGGGAATACGTTAAGGACTTTTAACCCCCCCCCTAAGTTTTTACACATGCTAGTTTTTTATAATATGAAAAATGTTTGTCAAATTCAAATGAAACTTATAGAGCATGCGACGATATGCCTGTTACGGTTATATTAAAAACAAAAGTACATAATATGAATATTCGTAGACATGAACATTTGTAGCATATAATCTTTAAGTATGTTTGTGAGAAATATATATTTTTTCATAATTTGTATTTACATCAGGAAAACGATTTTTCAAATAAGAATTTTGTCGGAATATCTAAAAACTGTTTTTATTTCGATCCATCTGATTGGAAAATAAGGTATATAAGCACCTATTGATCGTCTTCAGCATTATATACAAATACTAAAAGTATTCCTTATTTAGTCGTCACATAAATATTTATGTAATTTGATGGAAGATAAAATATAAAAATAACTTAAATCATCCTTATGGAATCGCGGTGGAACTGAAATATTTTAATGGTATGAAGCCTGTATCAAGCCTTCAAACAGAAAGAAAAAAGAATTTCTTAAGCAACATTAAGGATGATGGTTCTAATACTAGATGATTTAACTAATTTGGCCAAGTCAAGAATTCAAGGACTCATCATATAATAGTGGTATGACCCCTGCTATTGGTCAATTCTACCTATTCGAAGTAGAAATCTGAGCAAGCCATCCCTCAAAATAAGGGGATAGGAATTTAGAAGAATTTCGATGGAAATTAGTCCACATTTGTGTTTCCCTAGGGAGAAATGTAATAAAACTTCTAGAAGGTGGCTCGACAGCTCCGATCACTGCTAAAGCCTTCATTTATCTGCCAGTTTTTTCTAATCAAGTTAAAAATGATAAAATGAAACTTTGCATAAAGAAAACGTTAAATACCATTTAAATTTACAAATTTTAAGTGACTGAATTGCGAAATTTCATACAAAAGATTATTTTGTTAGTTTGTTAATATATAAATAAATAGTATTAAAATATCTCAGCAATTAGCGTGAAAATTTCAGCCACATTATTTGAATTGTATTTACTACTTATTTTGATTCAATTACGTTAGGTTATCTTTGTAGTTTACATTTTAAGAAATAATTTATAATATGTAATTAATTAATTAAGCTTCACATTTATCGCTCCAACATTTCATTGAATTTCTATTTCCCATTTACTCCATTATATAAATGAAAGGATGTAGAAATTTCTTATCAACAAGGGCCTTTCCTATAACTTGTATAACCTGATAAGTCAGTAAATCTGACTATTCTGAACTATTCTTAACGGATTTAACCATTCGCATGATAATTCCAGACATTTTCTGAATGCAAAATCTTTTAAGTAAGTTAAGGTTGTTATTAAAATAAGTTCTGACTATTTGAGCTCTGTATTACCAGAGATTAGAGACAGCATTTCATACGAAGATGCAAATCATAATATAATTCATTGATCTCAGCTCATTGCAAACAAATTATTTCAAAGAAAAGGTATTTGTACCAATAATATTCCGTAATTTGGATGTGTATAATTTAAATAATTCGTGAAAAGTGGAATACCTGTTTTGAATAAAACATTATAATTGGACGTTCTGCTCTAATTTATCATCTTATTATCTTATCATGTTTATTATACAATAATCCTTTTAATTTAGGTAACATTTTATCAATGCTTAATATAAAGCAATGGTAGACTACAGCCTTCTCCTTGAGATGCATCTAAATTTTAAATCCATCTTCATCGATTAATTTCTGCATTTTAGAGAGTTTTAAAAATATTTTTTAATTTGATAAAAATTTATTTTTAAAGAGTTTTTAAAATGAACATTCTTATCTGAACAAATTATTTTAAAGATTTCTTCAACAAAGTTATTTGTTAGGTCTTTTAGGGCCGAAAATTCTTAAGATCCCCATTAAAAGCAATTTAATAATCTTTGGAAATAAACAAAATACTATTTTTATGTGAAGTTTGAAGTATATAAAATAATACTTTCAAGAAAATTTCATTCAGCTTATTACTTACTACGAAAAGTATAATCTTGTCTCTCCATTTGTTCAGAAATTCCAAAAATTATTTTAAATATTTATACTAAACATTTCTTTATAATCTATATCAATGTAATAATCAATAAAAATCAGTAACTTCAATAACGAATAAAAGCGTTTATACTATAAAATAAGCAACCTTGAATATTTAATAAAGTCTTCAAAGAATATATACAAGTAGTTTTAATTAAACTTGAGAATATTATTTCATATTCATACCATGTGAGTTTTAATTTTACTTAGATATCAAAATAATAAATGTAGAGATACGACATTTCTTCAAAATAATCGGCTTTTATTTATTAAAAATAATAGTATTCAGATATAAAAATATCACACTAATTTCTTTCAAAATAATATACTGTCATTGCTAGTCATTTTTCTCAACAGTTCTGCCATTGTCGAAAGCATAGCTGGACCGCCGTTTTCTGATGGCACGTAGCTGGTACATTGCATTCGGTGTGATGTTTTCTTTGGGCTGAAATTTAGTCCTTCATTGTAGTATTTTCAGTTTGAGGGAAAGTCAGAGATCTGGCAGTATCAATCTGAGGAAGGACTTGTATATTGTGTTTTTCAAAATAATGATAAGAATGACTGTAAAAAATTCCATTGACGTGAGAAATAAACAAACCCGTTTTAGTAATAGAGCGGCCATTTCTAGTCGCTAAATTGTTTGCGTTGCAAAGCATTACCACTTCTTAATATTTCGTAGCGATGGTTGTGCTATTTGAAACGGTGAGCTATACTACTAGAGTGTAAAAAGAGAGTTGGTATCACTTTCATGTTGACGAGGACCTGCCTTGAATTTTTGGCCTCAGCAATGTTAAGATCTCCATTTTGATGACTTTAACTTAGCTGCTGTATTATTTTCTGTATGAATCTTATCATTTTTGCTTCAACTGGGATGTTTTACACAATATCTGAGCAGTTGCGTTGTTTAAGGCTTTCAGCTAATATTAAAAAATAATCAGTCCTAAATTATCGACCATCTCAAGACTATTCATTGCCGATATAGGTATAAAAAGCTAAGAGCACTTCGAGTAGCTTTTGTGACATAATCACCAACGACGTGCTACATTCGTTAGCAGTCAATTGTTACAGATGTAAAAATAAAGTTCACTACCCGTTGACTGAGATGGTTTGGCATAACACAGGTTACACGAACGCAGTCTTTCGTAGAAAATTAATTCAATCAGACATAAATCTTTTCCCTACATTTATAAGGTATCGGGTACTTTATATGGGCTCGCTGCGAGTTGCAATGGGTTATTTTGACACGCGCACCTGTGAATGTTTTGCTATCACATACAATTCATAATTACTTATCAAGTAATTGCAATTACTTTATGAGAAATTATGTCTAATTACTTGTATGAATAATTACTTGAGTAATTTCAGAACTTAATTACTTATCAAGTAATTAAGATCGTCATTTACTCAATATGTAATTCATAATTACATATCAAGTGATTAAGCTCTGCAATTCCTCAATAAGTAATTCATAATTACTTATCAAATGATTAAGCTCTGTAATTACTTTTAATATCCGTTACTTTACTTTTTCACACTAAAATCTTTATTGCAGAATACTTTTAAAAATTAATACGTGTTTATATTATTAACACTTTAAATATATTTAGATAGCTTTTTAAACACGCCGCTCATTGAACTGTTTTATTGTAAGGATATTTATACAAAGATATTCCATTTTTTTTCTAATCAAAATATTATCATTTCCTGTTCCGTAATTATACTTTAAAACTGAAGTCCAGTGTTGTAATGATAAGCTTTGTTGGGAAATAAAAGTAGATTTTTAAATTAATCGAAAATATGCAACCAATGACAAATATGTTTAATGCAAAAATTATAACAAAGCATATCGTATACAAATATCCAGCCCATTAATATGGAAATCCTTAAAAACACATAAAATATTTCTTTCATGAATCAGCATTTCCAGTTTTATGCATGCTTCCGTGGTCTTTTTCATTTTTCTAGCTATGTATTTAAATTTATTTCCGTTTTCTTATTCCCTCAAATCCACATAAGTACAAGTTTTCGCTTCATTGTTTCCGACGAAGAGTCTCTTTTTATTTCTTTTCTTTGACGTGCAAGCAAAAAAGAATCTCATAAATATTTACTCACTTGTATGATTGCATTTTACCAAGGAAGATGCTTGATTTTGTTTCATCATAAATATTTTCAAGATGCCGAATATTAAAAAATAATTATTACAAAGAAATATCACATAAAAATTCTTCCTTTCTAAATGTAATTTTTAAGACTTTTAGAATTCTTTTGTACAAATCTTTCCCTTTTCACTAATTTTTAATATTTTTTCTTTCAGATATCAAAGTTTTCAACAATACAATTTAAAAAAAAAAAATTCACCTGGGTTTTCTACAGCAAATAAAAAGTACTCAAAATAACGAATAAGCATGTTTTTTGTGAAGGACTTTCTACTTGGAAATAAATACAACATCATATTTATTCAACAATTTTTATTGCGATTTTTTGTAAAAAGGTAAACTTATTTAACCTTAATTTTGCAGTGAAAAATTGCTGTAAGATGTGATCTATAATCTTTTTTGATCTACAAATTTGTATTTCTTTAATTCTTCCTTCATTTTAAATATTATTATGGAAGACTTTTACAGTGAACGTACTGTTAGAGGTCCAATGCGCTGTACATGGAATCGATGTTTTATTAGATAAAAATATGAAATACAGGTAGCAAAACGCATCCAAAGCGTAATTAAATATCGCACCTGTGGAAATCAGCAATACACAAGTAAAGCAAATCGTTTATCTATTGCAATAACAAAATAGCGCCTAGCATGTAGTTAGTTCTTTCCGCGATCAACACCGAAAATAGAATACTAATTTCTTTGTGATCACTTGGCTTTTCAAGATTTTTCAACAAGCTAACGAGTTTTCTAGAAGAATCTTAAATTTATTTTCCTAATATAGATATAGTAGCAATTATCGTATTTATTAGAGCCTTTATTTTTGTCGATTAATCTATCGTCAAGTCGTCAAATAGTCACGAAGTTTGTGGACGAGGCCGGTTAACATTGACTTAACATTCAATCAGCATTCATTAAGTATATCTGTAAAAGTGTCTTTTTTATTATAAGACTAACCGCACAGAGTAGCAGTATTGCAGATTCATAATAACAATATATACAACCATCATACCTGAGATAGTTGAGGGGAGTAAAACAACACACAGGGGAATTCGAGTATAAGGGAATAAATTCTCGGAAAAAAAGAGATTCAAATGATGTATTGTATTGTATTCAAATACATTATCTTTGCTAACCTGAATATGGAGGAAATAATTCTATTGCTGTTGCATTCATAACTTCCCTAAGAAAATGCTTAAAATTACCATTTATTTCCTTTTTCATAAAAAAATGCCATATTCTATAGGATATTATGTAAGAAAACAGCACAAATAAAGACTATTAATTTCATCATTACTGCGCAACGAAAAACATGAATTTATTCATTTGTTCATAATGAGGAAGAATATATAATAGACATTAATATATCAATCTTCATACTGAATGTAAATTAAATATGCAGGAACCTATGAAGATACAGATAATATCCGAGATGTTTGAATTTCCATTTTACCTGATTTAACATTTGTTGAATGCGTTCGAGCACCATAATGAGCTGATGAATCATGTCTGTTGAATTATTTAAATTCAGGATATTGATTCTCTCCTTCGGATTACTTGAATTTTGCAATGGTAATACAGTAGAATGAAGTAATAAATATCAGAGAGCTAATATGCGAGAAATGAATTCTAACAATGTATTTCAAAACTGTCATTGAAGCATATGACGTGTGAGAAAGACCAGAAATATTACTTTGAAGTAATAATTTGGATAGATAATAATACCAGAAAAAAGAATTTGAGTATATGATCTATATTAAGTTCGATAACTGAGAAGTAATGTATATATCACGAGTCATGCATTTATTCAATTGATAATTTGTAAAAATGTATAAGTTGCAATGGAATGAATAATTTGTGATGGTTTAATTTCTAGCGCATGAATGTTGAGAACTCCTATCACAAAGATATGTGCGCTGCTTTTCGCTTTTAGATTTGTCCTTTTGAAAAAAACTGACTTCTTTCTGGCATAATATGACATAATAAGTTATAAATATAACCTGTTTATCAAAGAAATAAGTAGCATCATTTTTAAACATAAATTTATTTTTCAAAAATTAGATTCATTACAATGTTGCAGTTGCCACATTTTTCTTCTCTTTTTGTTTTCCAATTATAAAATGCAATGTATAATTATTTTTATATTGTACATCGAATAATTTTTAATAATTTATGGGAAATGCAATGGAGTAAAATATGGTTCAACCTCTAGCTGATGAATCTGTTATACATGAATTGTGGTTTAATCTAGCATTAATCTCTAACATAAGTTGCACAGTAATATTTTTCATACAGGCCTTCTTAACGTAGGTGACTCTGCTGAATTTGATTGCTTGGAAAAATATAATTTTTTTTATTTACCATTCTTAATATTTGATCATTTTTCTATGAAACCTTTTGAATTTTATTTCTAAGTCCGTAGTTTAGAAAGTTACAATGGTTTTATGTTTGTATTTATGTATCTTTTAATGCTATTTTACATCCTACAATGCTTTTTCTCAAATTCTAATTTTTCGTAGAACTTTTTTACAAATATCTCATGAATTAAAATCTAACGCATAGATTATAAGTTATTTTATTCATTATAAATAAGTACGGTACAATAAAGTCTCCTTAAATTCTGAAGCTCCTGAATTGTTTGTATTTAAATAGATAATTTGTGTAATTTTAATGTTTTTTTTTACATCTTAAAAAGTTTTTTTCTCAAATTCTAATCTTTTGTAGAATTGTCTCGTAAATTATAATCTCGAAAATTATAAATCTCGTAAATTATAATCTAATGCATATATTTTATTCTGTAATCTGTAGAGTAATTTCTCATAATATTTTGAAGTAGCTGAACTCAAGAATAAACGATCTGCATTTAAAAACATTCTGCGGTTGTTTTAATATTTCACAATGCAAAAAGAATATAAAATGTAATGCTATCCATCAATCTATCTCTAATATTTAAAGTATGGATAAAAACACAGTTTTTTTTATTTCAGGAAAAAAGTTATAGATTTCTTAACATATCTGCAAAATTTTAAGCAAATCTTTGATAAACTCCTAAACTAAAAGTTTTTTTTGCCTTATACCTTCTTATACCAAATAAAACCTTTTTTTTTAAATTTTCAAAAAAGGTTTGGCATTTAACTGGTATATTTCGGCTTCAAAGATTTTTTAATTCAATCTTTTTTATGTAAAAGTTCAAAAAAAAAAAAAAAAAAAAAAACTACGTTAGAACTTTTTTCAAAAACGCAGTCGCATACTTTAAAGTATACCTCCCGGCATCTGACATACCAAGTAGCAGACGGTAACAAGCAAGAAACTTCATTTTTAAGCATGCATTTATTTTTTAGAAAATCACTTGAGTTTTTAATTCACTGTAAAACTGCAGGGACTATGTTCCTTTCCTTTTATTATTCACTAAGTTAAAAAAACTCGGTGAATTTATACAGCTATTTTATTCATTGAATAAAATCACAAATGCGTAGATTTAAGAATTTTTTAAACTTTTTTTAATCTTTAAAAAAGTGTTATCAATAAAATCTTTAGGCATATGAATGAATTTTAAGAAATATTACCTTATCTTAACGAGAATAATATTGCTTTCTAAACCTTTGCTCTTTGTAACCCACAGATTTTTCTTGAAAAATATTTTTTGAGTGTTCGGTCGTGTAAATAAGTAAATACAGTTCATTGAGGGATGTTTTTTCTATACATAAATTTTCCAAGTATAGTTTCAATAACTTATAAATAAATTAATGTGTTAAAATCGTGTAAGCTGGAAAGATCGTTTGAGAAAAATATTTGCTTTTCATCGTATAAGATGAAAGAAAACGGAATTCTTCAGTGATAAGTTAATTCGGTTTTGACGGAAATGATGTTTTAGGTTTAATATTTCTTAACCAAATGTTTTCTTATGATTTACTAATTTTAATTTTCTAAAGTGGATTATCATATAGATAATTACTTTTCTTGTTTATTTTCAAAAGTAGTTGCAATAAGTATACTTTGGGATAAAATACTTTCCGTAAAGTTTTTATAAAATAAACACAGCTTTTAATTATTTAAGTGAAATAATTAAAAACATAGCTTAAATTATTAAGAAGAAACTTTATTGATAATGTTTTAAATATCCATTTCCATTTTTGACTGATTTGGAAAAAGCTGATAAGAATGATAACGATATGATAATAATAATGAGATGAAATGATGATAAGAATGACAATTATAATGCGAATGACGATAAAAATACAGATAATTATTTTTCAGAAATGGTTATTTCAACATGAAATAGGGTGTAATTTCCAGTTGTCCTTCCTTTTGTTTTAAATAAGTGTATATATATATATATGTATATATATATATATATATATATCGTATAAAATATTAAACTTATCTACAGGGAATGAGCAGAGAAGGACTGTAGCACTCTGCTAACTCAGTTACTTAGTTGTTTCAGTTTTTTTAAGTTTTATCCAGAAAATGCTCTATTGTCTTAAAAAGAAAACGAAGAAGATTTTATAGCAACTTGTCGAGATGAATTACTGCAAAATTTTTCCAGTGGATGAAGAAATCTTTATTTTCTTGTTTTAAAGAGCTGTCGTTTTTAATTTGGTCTCTTAAGCTCACTTTTTTTGTGAAATTAACGAATTGAAGACATGTAACGTACTTTTGAATTTCCGAGGATTATTTTGTAATGTTTTTTAATTATCTGTAATATATATTTCTAAATAATTACAAACCATACATAAATCACAAGGTATTTCTTAAATCTTAATATAGTGATATTAAGCTGCTTTCGGACCATACATAATTGTAATGTTTGCGTGTTGTTATATTTTTAGAATGTAAGAATTGTTTGATTAACTATTTATACTGCCTTATCTTATTGTAATTTTGCATTGATTTAATAAATTTTTACCGTTAAAATTTCTTGAATTTTTTTCTTTCATAGGAGCAAAATTTAACTATTTCTAAAAATAATTTGGAAAATTGTTGAATTCAGATTAATTGTAAAAAACATTTTGTAGTTAATTTTGAAATATTTTTCTTTCAAAAAAGATAATCGGAATCATTTATATTTTCAGCCAGCTTTAACTTTCATTGGAGCTCACGATTTTCCCTAGACAAAGAATAAATCAGATCGTGGAATTTTTCGAAACAGACACGTTTTATGTGGAACTTGAAATTTATTTTATTTCTGTAAAAAGGCAGTCACTCAAAAGCTGTAGCATGTAAAGGAATTTCTGATGAATAAATTTTTTCCCTAAATTTATTTTTAGATAAACATTTGAAATTATTTAAAACAAATTTAAACTTATTATAATGGAAAAACCGTGTTTTCGATGGCTTAAAGCGATTTATATAGATTGAATACTAAAAGCAAAAAATTGTGTGAGATTCTAAGCTAACATTCTTAGGGCTTTATGGAATTTGTTTTCTTTGTACTGTTAACCAAACAAAAGAGGATATCACAGATTTTAGTATAATCAGTATAGTGTAAAAACGATATTAATAATGGCATAATCTTTTCACCAAACATGAATATTTGTTTGTTCATAAGTTTGTTTTTAAGCATGTTAAGAAAATATTTTAATATCTTAATGTTTGGAATAGTTAAAATAAACTTTATATAAACTATATTCATATTTTTAAGTAAACTGCAATTTCTTTTGAAATGTACCTATATTATATTCCAATAACTTACAAAAAAAAAGAAATTTCTAAATTTGCCTCGATTACTTTAAGTGCATAATGTCGTTAAACTCATTAGAAATATATAACATAAATAGATATATCATACGAATACATTACTTTCCTCAAATATGAATATCTTGAAGTCAATTTTTAAATATTTTAAGAGCAGACTTGAATTTATAAATGCTAAAATCGACTTCTATAATTTCCACTGAAACTATATTTGAATTATTTGACGATTTCCATGCAAAACATATTCCTAGGTAAACAACGATTTCTTTTTGAAATCTCCTTACCATCGATAACTTATAACAAATTAAACTTACAAATATTCTATGATTACTTAAAGTGCCCGAAGCCTTCTCTTGTTCGAAAAAATGTTTTGCAAATTGTGTGCGGTGAATACATGATCAAAAGGTTTTGTTGGTGCTTGTTGATGACACTAAAAAAATAAGAGCTCTACTTTAAGTCGCGATAGAGAAACCCAAAGAAGCACTGAAAGTGGTTTCTCTCTAGTGCGTAGTGAGATATTTAAGGAGCTCAATTAAAGTGCAGCCTGGATACTTGAAGCATTTTGCATTGGAGTTATTGATTGAGTTAAGCATACTACCATTCACCGATTTGCTGCAGCAGCAGTTTAATAAATTATGTCGCGCATGCTCCTTCAGAGTCATTTGGCTTATATTCGGTACACTAAAATGTAAAAAGGAGCAATATTCCCTCCAAGCGAAAAGTTAAATTGTTCATTTTGCCAGAATTTCCTTTGGCGTCTCGCCAAAAGGCACTCGCTCTTTAGTCATAGGACAAAATGATAGAATTTCGAGAATTTGAAACCTTCTTAGATCAAGGACTTGAAAGTCAGGTTATTTTCCCGATAAAACTGAATATCTTTGCAGTGAAGGGAGAATAAATTTAAATTCGGTGGAGATGTTTTTAAAATGCATTTAAGATAGTGGATTGAATTTCAATTTTGTTGAGTAGGCACCAGTTATTTCGAAATTTTGTGCGTGGCTAAGTGGAAATGATGGAGGAAATAAGTTTAGCTATGTAGAATATTAAAGGATACTTGGATTAGATTCTTCCTTAAGGTGGTTTCAAATATATCCAGCTTTTCATGTGTATGGTACTTCGGTGTCCCGTAAATGTTTCGTAAATTAAAAGCATGTAACACGGATTTCCATTTTATTTTAAAGATAAGTTTGTAATAAATGGGAGGTATTCATATAAAATGTTAACTCGTATTAGCTTTTACAGTTTCCAAACCATATTTTAAACAATTTCTCAATCATTTAGTCTGAATTGTATATGTTGTTTACAATATAATTAATTAGTTAATATTAATAAAATCTGGCCAATGGGATAAATTGATTAGTCTCATTTATCGATTATTAATAATATTAACCCAATAAGATAGGTAAATAATAGTTATAATAATATCATATTAAATTCACCTATGGGAAAATAAAGAAAATTGAAAACACACACACACTTTAATCTGCTATATTTTCATTTGTTTATACGATTGCATTACATTTTTGATATAATAGCTTATATATTATGGTTCGAGTAACTAACCAAGTTTATTAACATTAACAATTAATCATATTCATTGTAACTTATACACACTAATATATAACTTATACACTAACTTATTCATTGTAATAATAACTTATTCATTGTAACTTATACACACTATAATAATTTACTGCATAGGATAATTTCCGAAACTGCATGGTTGTTAAAAAGAAAAACAACAACACATTCTGATATTGAAAATGACGACTCCTTAGACACGTCACTAGTTTTCAGCAATAAAAGATCCAAAAATAATGAACAAGTGTTTTTGAAAATTTTTTTTACAATATAATTGACTTTTAATTTCAAGTGCAAGACTTTGTTAACTAGGCTGAAGCAAAATTATCTTAATCTTATCTGAATCTTAAATTTCTCTATCAGGTAGAATAAATTTATAAAAGTTCATAGGTATAATTTTTATACATATTTATGCCCTTTTTAATTGAGAAAAATAAATATTCGTTGTAAAAACATGCTTGCAAAAATAATTTAAATAATACTTTTATAAAATAAACTATATTATAAACAAATTTTATTGATTATTAAAAAAAGGGAAATATTAATAAAAAATAATAAAAAGGATTTTGCCTTTGTTTGCAAAGGATTTTGCAATGCTTTGTTTTGAATACAAAGCATTGCAAAGTGTTTTATAATTTCTAATTTTTTAATCAGGTAAATCACCTGAGCTTCGTTGCAACATTTTAGAATGAATAACACAATTTAATTTTTCTTTAGTAAGTTTTGTCACATTAACATCTTATTGTGAGGGAATATAAGGACAATTTTTGAGACTGAGTTGGAAATTTTGAAAAGTACTTAGATGGGGAGTAAGATAATTTAAGTAACACATTTCTAGCAAAAAGCAAGTTGAGATCTTTGGTATGAAAGCGTATCGAGCTTGGTATCATTCTCCCAATACTGAGACTTTAGACTTTAATTTCAGTGAAAAAAGTGTCAAGTGCAAAAGTGTATGAAATCTTCAAAGAAAAATTACTGAAGTGATAGGAGGTATAAAAACCAAAACCATATGGATTAACTTTCGACCAGAAATAATTTTAAAATTATACTTTGTATGGATTCAGCATAGAATCAGAGTTAATTATTAGATGCGTGTTTATATAATGTCGGAATCGCTTCATTTGAATAAATTATTTCGTTTATTAAATATTTTGAATTAATAAATTTATCTATGCACTTTGTTATGTAACTTTATATTGAAACTATTCAGACAATGTATCTTAAAACTGAATCATTATTTAAAATAATTGTCAGAATTCCTCAATATGTCAAAAATTTGAAACTATGGTTTATAAACTAATGCATTTCTACCGGGTGTTTAAAAGTCAAAACTGTTTTCCCTGCAGGATAACAGCAAAAGAAAAAAAATCATTCTTGTATCAGACTTCATTATATAGTACGGCAACAATAATGTTTGTGCAGATTATATTAACACTATCAACTAGAATGATTAAATCTATAAAAGGAAATGAATGCATCATTAAACAAATCAAATGTTGTATTAAACAATTCAGTATTTAAGTGCATGTGAATGGAGATTTGACATAATTATGGAAATATCAAATGGTGAGTGTGAATTAATGGTATTGTAATGGACATTGTAAGTGCAAATTGAAGAAGAATGTTATTGTTTTGTGTAGGATTCTTTTTCTTTACCGTCTCGGAAACAATTTGACGTTGTTTCAGATCTAAAGTGACTTTATGACATAGGCTTCTATAACATGTAAATTTATTATTTTCTTTCTTGTATGTGCTTGTGTGTTCAGAACTTTAAATTAGGATGCTTTAGAAGAATAGGAATTACATTTCCAATTATATAATTATAATTCAAATAATAAATGTTGTATTTTGTAATTCTTAAGAGACTAAATGAAAGTATTAAACCATCTAACTAGATTTGTTAATTATATAAGTCTGTTGTAAAATGAAATATAAACATCGAAGTAAAGCTTGAAATTTGAAGTGTTTTACTCTCAGAGTATTTTTTCTCAATGTGAAATGATTATAATCTAAGGCGATTGCGAAACAAAGCTAGATTGTTTTGAATTGAATCGTTTGACATTTTAAAATTCAGTGATATGGTGATATAGTGCTCATTTACTGACGAACAGTCTATTAACAAGTTGCTACATTTTATAATAATACAAAAATCATGCTACTTCATGAAAAACTTAATAAATTGTTTCTTTACAATGCAGTGTTTTTCTACTTGAAGTAACTCCAGTATTAATGAAATTTCTTTTTACAGATTTTATAAAATCCCATTGTTTTCCTGGAATTTCATGTGATTTTATAAATATTTTTAGTGTGATAAGATATGATCAAATATTTTCAGATGCAAAAGTTTTTTGTGTGTTATTATATTGCAGTCTTCAACATACCCTTTTACCTGTCATGCATTAAAGGATGTGAGAATTAAGAATTTCAACAAATAACATTTATTTTCAAAGGACGATATTTCTTAAATCTATTTTCAGACAAAGAATTTATTCAGAATGGCTGAAAGTTTTCCCATTTGTTACAGTGGATCATATTCATCATTTAAAGAAAATTGAAGAGGATTCTGTTTCCTTAACGTTCATCTCATAATTTTTAAGGCTTAACATGTGAAGATTTCATAAAATATTTCATTGATACAACTTCTAACATAATAATTAATAAGTTACTTTTATAAAAATATATGCGGGGGAAAGATATTTTTAAAAGCATTTTTTATAAAAAAGATACAGGGGAAAGCTATGTTTTTAAAAGCTATTTTTATATAAAAAATATGGAGGAGAACTATTTTTTAAGATAAAAAGGTATATCTGGATTTTTTTTTTCATTTTTTTCATTTAAGTTACTTAAATGCCGATAAAATTGCAAAAAAAAAGAATCCTAAATAGTTGCTAAAAACCCTTTTGCAACATATTTACAGGAACTCCACCATACCAAGCTACTAAACAACCTGAGCATAAGTCTGATATTATTGCTATTATTTGTAAAGATATTTTCACGGTTGTAGAATGTAGGAGATACACAATAGATGAATTTTTAATAACGCAAATAGTTCAATAAATTTACTGACGGTTCTGAAGTTCATGATCTTTTATATAGAGTCTTAAATGTTACACCAATAGTTTTCTTCTGAAGCAAACTTTTTGTGGTTTCAGCATTTCCGTAATAATTAACTCTCAGTGAATTTTTCAGCAGACGGAGCCAGATTTAACAATCTTTACTTCTCTGGGAAAGAAACAGCATGATGCGTAACTTTTAATTTAATGCAAGTTGTGCCAATGAGTTTTATTTACATTTTGTCTGTTATTTACTAGGAATTTTAAAAGATAAATTATTGAGAGATAGTGTGGTAAAAATACCTTAAATGCATTGTTCTTGAAAATCTTATAATCCATTCATTTTTTTCTCACATCTTTGTCCGTCACTTTTTCATCGAATTTTAGCATTTAACTTCCTTTCTGATTATTGGTACTTCCCTTCCGATTTTAAAATGCCTTAACCTTTTATTGACATTATTCTAAAGTGTAAGCTTCTTTTTCAATCTAATCTAATAATTCATTTTTTTTAAAAGAAAATCCCGTAAAGAGCTCCATTTGCTTGAAATTTACTTTAAAAGTTATTTTTCTCCATGTTTAAGACAATTTTTTCCAATAACTCTTTAAGAAGTATAAGAAGAATTTTCAGTGAAAAATAAACTAACGGCGATGAAACCATAATTCAGCATCGTAATTATGCAAAATATGATAAAAAAAGTTTGTGAAAAGGAAAATTTCCAGCGCAGGATAAAATATGGTAAAAATAATTGCTAAGAAAATTCAGAATATTTTGTTTGTTTGGGATTTTCTTAAAAAGCAATTTCCCTTCGTTTCTTTGATAATATTTATCATTACTTTTTCATGAAAGTATTATAAAGATATGTTTTATACAGCATAATTATTCAGCCACGATGACTTTCTCATTCGATGTTGTAATTATTTAAAACGTGATAAAAGTTAGTAGGAAAAATATTTCATAGTTGTTCACTTATTTTCGTTTGTTCATCGTTGTTGAATCAGACTTGCAGGAAAAGTGTTTCTTCTGAATATAAGAAGAAAAAAAAAATAACGTGTATAAAAATAAACAAATACATCGGAATCTGATATGAATTTCAATATTCGATATAATTACAAATCACAAACAAACTCTATCTTATCAAAGTGCCAAGGTGCCTTTATTATCGAATCATTGATAATGGGTATTTTCGTGAATGCAGCTTCCATTATCACGGATCCTGCATTCAACTCTCAAGTAGAAGTTGATGATCCATCATCGAAATGAAAGTAAATCTACCATTATTTAACCCTCAAGTGAAAGAAAACTTTCTTTCTTATAAGTCTGTTTCCCACGCAATAAATATTAAATGTTATCAAAAACCGTAAACACGAATTACCTGCATCATACCTTAACCTTCGGTCAATCACCTCAAGAATTAACTAGGGGATGGAACGGATGCAAAGTATGGAGCAGATCTGTTATGGAGTAGATCTTATGCCCTTCCCCTTAAGCATAAGGATATGACTTGTCATCGGAGTGACGACAATCCAGCCTCACACCTTTATTGTATCCTTCCAGGGAGTGGAAAAATTGATTAATTATTCGGTTATTCCTCATGTTTGAGATTCTTCGATATGTTTGAGATGCTTCCAGTGGAATAAATATAAAATATATGTAAAACGGAACCTTTGAATAAGTCTGAAAATGTGAACTTGTTCATTTCAGATTGATCATTTCATAGCTGTTTTTCTTATGTTAGATTTTTTTAATTAAAAAATTTCTGAATTATATTAAATTTGTCTATTAGTTAAAGGCTATTATATCAGTAATTAATTTTCTTATTATTTATTTTATGGAATTTATGTTTTCCAAAAAATTCCTGACCACATGCAAAAGTCACAAATAAATATATATTTTAAAGACATTCAACTTTAAAAAAAATTATTTTCATCATTAGATAAATCAGAAGTCTATATTTTCTTATATGGAAACAAATATAAGTTTAATAATCAATAAAAAATTATTAAAATTATTTTCCATACTTCCGATTTGGAAGAATGTTTTTCTAACTGACAAGACTGAGCCTTTGAACTTTGCAACGAAAATTGTAACCAGTTCCTCACTTTTTTTATAAGCTAAACTATTAAATACCATGGTTCAACAAAGATTTATAGTAGCTTTCGAAAGCTTTTAAGCTGTCCTATCAAAAACGTCTGGTTTATGCGAAATAGATTTAAAACTCAAGTACTAAGTCTCAGAAGCACTAAATGCAGAATACACTCCTTTTTAGAATTTTTCTTATTTTTTTAACCAACCTTTAAAATTGCCATATATCTTTCTTTTATTCATATATATTTCATATTTATGCATTTTTTTACAATAATGAATTTGTTTTATCTCCGATAATGAAAATTTTTTTAATTTCAAAACGTTGTATAGTTTTTATTTAAACATTATATTTGAATCCACTCGTTTATTTCATTCTTAGATGATTCATCTAAGTATGTTAATAATTTTGCCTATTGTGATTTTATAGGTTTTTAAAAAGATGAACCTTAAGATAGTGGAATTATTTTCTACAAAATATTTATGTCATAAGACTCACAGAAAAATCATTTTTAGTTTATAGAGTACTTTTAATAATTTTGCAATTCCTCTGGTCAATTTAGATGCAAAATTTTTAGTTATAGAAAAGCTTCAAACAATAAATTATTATCTTTGAATTTATTAAGAAGCTATTATAGAAATTAAAATGAAGAATCCAACTTATACATATATTTCTTATTGTAATCTGTCGATAAATAAAAAAGCAGCATTTTGAAATGCTGCACTATTATTTGAATTTCAAGTCAATTTATCAGCAGTTATTTTGCTTTAAAAATAAAAATAAAATTTAACCAGTTTTATTTCCAATTATAGTGTAGAGATGAGGATGCTGTTTATAATCTATTGATGAATTAATTTGATATAATTATAAGACACAATAATTTAAACAAAAATTGTTTATAACCAGTTTAAACTGGTTAATGAAATAAATTAATTAAGACAATTCAAAGAATTCAGAGAATGTATAATATGGAAAATCAGTTGTAATTTTAGTTAGCAATAATTCGGCAAATATGACAACCTTCTGCATTATTTTCTAATAACCTTATTTTAATTATTTGAAATTATGAACAAACAATACCAACAATAACCTGAACCAACAATATTTATGGATTAAAAAATCAATATTTTAACTTGCTTGGTTTATTTTTAAAAACAATCAACATATTATTTTCAAACGGCAATAACACTATGATTTCCAAGGGAAAAACTACAACAGCAGACGATAAATTTCCGAAAATACACAATGAAATCTGATTCCAAAATTTAAAAAAAAGGATAAGTCGCCAATTTCTTGCTTAAGCATTTTGAGGCTTCAACAATTTGTTTTCTTCACATTTTGAGGCTCCAAAAATCTCAAGCGAAAGCAACATCATGTCTCACATGATGAAAAATAGAAAATGCTTGCTGTTAAATAATAGTGGACTTGCAGAGTGTTTATAAAAAATGCAAATGAATCATTAGTTACATTTTGTCAATGTTTGCGAAAAAGATGAAGAATGGATTGAGCAAAAATAATGAATTAAATCAAGATAATTGTTTTTTTCCCAGTTGTATTTCAGATTTCATTTGCCATGTATTTGTTTTTATAATATTTCATTTTATCTGCTCAAATTATCTTGATTTTGTTTATTTTCAATTACAAATGTTTACCTTTTTACTTTCTCATACACAAGTATAGAGAAAGTTTTGTAATCATGAAAAAATTTGGGATTTTGACGAATCTTGTTATTATGATGTTTCAAACGAAATATATATATTTGGAATTATGTATCTCTATCTATTGCACGATAAATCAAAACATTTTTTAATTAGAAGGCTAAAATACGGAAGGAAACCATATTTTTAGAATTGTATACATTTGTAGATTTACTTATAACTTCGAAAGAAATCCATACACAGAAAGTCTGTCTCTTTGATTATTCAACTATAAGAGAATTCGATAACTACAAAATGCGAAGAAACATGTACTTAAAATTTGGTGCATAGTTTCAACATCTAAATGATAGATCCTCGCGAAATTTTGAGTTAAAATATCAAAAATTATAAGGGAGATCGCGGCAAGATAACAGTTGACAGTTTCTGATAAATTCAATTTTTGGAAGTAAATTGTTTTGCTTTACATATATTTTTAGAATCGCTATCTTTTGTATTATACCTTGTTAAATTTTTGTTTTATTTTATTAGAATCAATATTAATTTTTTATTTTAAAAAGCTAATGCAAAAATATCAATTTGACCTCAATGTAAGACGATTATCCTGATAAAAAATGAATACATAATTATTCTTAGATAAAATAATACACGAATATTAATTGTGCTTTCTAAAAGAGTACGTGATGAAAGAGTAACTAAGTTTAAAACACTAACTCAGAATATATTAATATAATTCAAAAACGATGTTTTTTTAATTAAAAAATTATCATAAATTTATATTCTTTGAGCATTCCTTGTGCAACCACTCACAACTTTTGCAACGTCCTATCCTAATTTCTGGATGGAGTGTCAAATAAAAATAATAGCATATAGTAACTGCATTGCGCAATCTTAAGAAAAAATGACTCTGGCTATGAGTGCAAGAAAGCAATTTAATGTTTAGTAGTATCAGTATCATATTTATGTATATCAAACTTTAAGCTTTTATTGATTGATAATTCTTATGGAGCCTCATGGACTTTCTTGGCTACTAGCATATCTTCCAAGGGCAAAATTATTAAAACATTAACCAAATCGATACTATTTGGAGCAGTTTTTCAGGCATGAATAGCAAGAAAATCGAACAAAATAATAAATGCACATATGCTCTAAACAGGAAACAATAAAAAGCGCTTGAGACAAGATAACGAGATCACCGGACTACACATGCCATCTTGAATCGAATGTAAACGTTATATGTTTTAGTTGGACTAACAAGAATAACATGTGAAAAAACAGTTTTTTGGTCTATCAGTTTCATTAAAAGGTATAATATATCTAATTAGTGAAATTTATGCCATATTAAATGGCATCAACGCATGCATCTGCACGAAAAGAACACGCTGGGGAGCAGAAACAGGAGCAATTGCAAATTAGATCTAACTCATTTTCCTTCTTGAAGTAAAAATGACATTTCTTTTTCTTCTAAAAAACAGTTCTTTTTAAATATTAAAACCTTTACTTTTCTTTAAGAATAAGAGTGATTTTATAGTTTAAAGGTTGAAATTATTGTAACTTATATCTCGGTATTTTTATGAAAAATTATCTTTAAAATACCCCAGTATTATATAAAATAATAATAAAAAATAGAAGAATTATATATTACCTTCTACATATTCTTGCTGTTGATCTGACACTTAGAAAAGATGAATTATGTTTTCATATAGGAAAATTTAATAATTTACAATGCATAAAAATACGGTTATTTTAATTATTAATTCCTCACAATATTTTTAAAAACCACTCATTGTTACTTTTAAAATTTACTTTACATAACTATATTTCTTAACTAACAAACATTCTTATATTATTTTTAGGATCCTATAATCTCAAACTTTCGCTTACAAAAACATTTCGAGATTCTTATTTACAAAATATGCATGAAATCCTTTGTAAAAGTTTTTTTTTGTAAAAGACGTATGTTACTGATACTTCTTTAAAGATTATATTCAACTTGTAAAAGATGTATGTTATTGATACTTCTTTAAAGATTATATTCAACTTGTAAAAGATTTATGTTATTGATACTTCTTTAAAGATTATATTCAACTGGTAAAAGAGTATATTCTACTAGTAAAAGAATTTATTCTACTATTGAAGAGTATATTTTATGTAAAGGAATTGTTATTAATATTCTTCTAGGTGGGTCTAAATAATTTATATGATTAGTAATTCGTTTTTTTTTTCGAGAAACTTGTATTTAGAGTAACGGGGATTCAGAATGATTTGATTTTGGTCGATGTATGATAAAAATTACCGATTTCATAATTAAAAATAAAATGTATTTTTTCTATTTCTATAAAAGGCAGATGTTTTATTGCATTATTGAATAATTTCCAGTAATTTACCTTTACTCTTTAACTCCTGTTGTCGTCAGTATTCACTTTTCAAGTCTGCATTTCTTTGCTGTATCGATAAACAGATGATTTATGTTTTTTTAACTAATTATTATATAGGTAGCTAATAGATGAGCACTCTCCAACTTTTTCACACGTTTTAATTTTTTATAGATTTTTTTTTGATTTTTTAAAGTTTTGAATTATAAACGTGTATATTTTTATCTGAAGTTAAAAGGTTAAATAACTAATTAAAGTAAGTCACAAGTATTTAAATTTACAATCTAATAATCAAATAATAAAGAATAAAAAGTAGTTTTTATTTTGATTCCCCTTTCGTTATTAAAATAATAAATAATAGAAAGTCTTTTCTATTTGAATTTGTTTTTGAATTCGATTTGATTTTGTTTTCGTTATCAAAACAATTAAGAATAGAAAGCACTTCCTAGATGATTCATTTCCTGAAATCGAAATTCAATTTCATTTGGAATTTCTTTTGTTTAAAATAAAAACTTACTTTTGTAAAATACTCCTTATTTCTAAAATTAATCCATTTGAAGTCGATTTTACCTGTTTAAGAAATCTTCAAGAAACGATTAGTTATAGAATATTCTGAAGTAAAAGCTACATTTGTTTTAATCATTTGCAAAAGGGAATAATTCAAAGTTATTACTAATAAACAATTCCCTCCCGATATCTTGCACCTCAGTCGTGATCTCAAAGTTAATAACTAACCAAATTCGTCCTTTCTCCATCATTTAGAGAACACAGTGCTGTAATTAATTTTATGGACTGGACCGGAAAATCGGAATTCCGGGCCAGATAGATATCGATAGCAATGATGAATAGCAACTTTTGTCTTGTTCTGCTGACATTCCTTCGCATGATTATGAATATTTGCTAGACGCAGGTATTGCTTAGGTGGGAAAACAGGTTTCAAAATGAAAGCTTTGTTTTCTGCGTGACGGAACTTATTTGTACAGAATTTGTACAAGTTCCGCTTTCCTATAATTCCACGCCAGAGAAAAGATGAATTCCCGAATTTTATACATGAGTTAGCACGTTGATTTAATTTAGAAAGGTTTGTGCACGAAAATATAAAGTTAGCATGATTATTAATACAATCGGTAAAAAAAACTTTGCCAATATTAAATATTTCTTTAAGAATGTAGGATAATCTCTTGTAATGTTTACAAAATGAGTTTGTTCAAAATATTCTTTAAACATGAATCTGCTTGCGGAATTTATGTGTAACGAATTCTTCTTACAAATGTGCTGCTTTTACTACAAAAACAACAGCATGCTGCATTTTTTGTTTTTATTATTAAGATATTAAATTTTGAATTTATATTAAGGCAGAATATAAACTTAACATGATTAATATAGCGGGTAAAAAATTGTTACCAATAATTAGCATTTTTAAAAAAAGAAAATAAGATTATCTGCTGTAATGTAGGCAAACAGAGTTTATTCAAAAGATTTTTTAAACACGAATCTGTTTCCGTAATTCCTATTTAATTTCAACTAGATGAGTTATATGAGTAAAAGTTTCTGCTTTTAGGAAAAACACAGCATGCATGTCGCATTTTTTTATTTTTACTATTTATATATTAAGTTTTCAATTTATACTAGGATAAAATATAAACTTAACCTAATTAATATAATTGGTAAAAATGTTTTGCCAATTATCAACATTTTTTAACGAATGTATTATTATTTGTCGTAACGTTTAAGAATAATATTTATTCAAAATAATTTAAAAACGAATCTGTTTGTGGAATTTCTATGTAGCTTCAACTGAACGAATTCTTTGTAAAAAGTCGTAACTGTTATGAAAAAAACAACAGCATGATGTATTTTTTATTTTTGTTTTCTAGATATTAAGTTTTGAATTGATGCTAAGTTTGAATATGAATTAACATGATCAATATAATTGGTATTTTTTTTTTGCCTACAATCAATATTTTTAAATGTAGAATTATCTGTTGTAATTTTTACAAATAGTGTTTATTCAAAATATTCTTTAAACATAAATTTGCTTGTAGAATTTCTGCTTAATTTCATAAAGGCGATTTTTTTGTGAAAAATTGTTGCTTTTATCACAAACACAATAGGCATGACACATTTTTTAATTTTTATTAGCTGTATAAAATTTTTGAATTTATACTAAGATAGAATATAAACTTAACATGAATAATATATATGGTAAAATTTATTTGCCAATAATCATAATTTTTTAAAAAACATAGGTTTATCTGTTGTAATGTTTGCAAACAGAGTTTATTCAAAATATTCTTTGTTTATTTTCTGCTTAGTTTCGAATAGAATTCTTTGTCAAAAGTTGCCGCTTTTATCACATTGACAGCATGTGTGACGAATTTTTTTTTGTTTTTATTATCAAGATATTAAATTTCAAATTTATATTAAGACAAAGTTTTTTGTATTAAGCATTAATATATGTGTTCAGTTTTTGTAAAGTTCGTTAGACTTCCGAAAAATACTGCACCTGCTATTTCTGTGTTTTATAGAGATTTCAACGAACTAGAATGGTTTAAAAAGCTTAAAAATATGATACTTTGCCTTTGAATATTTATAGTCTATGAATAAAATTAAATTTTTGTTCTGAACAGAAAATGAACGCTAAGTAAATAAACATTTGGATGGTAAAGAGATGAAATCCAGTGTGTTAATAAAAGTGTTAAAATCATACCAAATACAGGATAACCTATTAAATTTTCTGAAGTTGAATCTATTATGTCCATTGTAGTTTAAATTTTGCAATCGAAATTAAAATATCTGTTATTTATAGGGGTTTTGAGAGAACAAGAATGTTTAAGAAACTTGCAAAAATGATACTTTGCTTTTAAATGTATATAAAATACGAATGAAAATAAAAATTTGCACTGATAAGAAAATGAACGTCAAATATCTAAACATTTTGGAAATGAAAGGGATGAAATTGAGTTAATAAAAGTGATCAAATGAATTCACATTACTTATTAACCGATTCCTTTTTCTGAAGTTGAGTTGATTATAATCAATGCAATTAAATTTTTTACTACTTCGAATAATTATGATAAGAGAACATATTTAAACATTTTTTAAATGTTAGATGAAAGAACCAATTTTTTGATTAATTCGGTAAAGGGAGATCAAAACATGTTAAAGCAACGCTATATGTATAGTTTAGTTTTAGTTTTTATTATCTATAAAGCACTGCATCAGAGACCGAAAGAATTTTATAACAATGATTACAGCATTTCATTAAATGTAGAAAAAGTAAGATTTCAACTTCAAAATTTTTTCTTTAGTATATTTGCTCTCTTTAACAATATTATTTTTTTGTTTGGATATATTTAGAAATTAAACAGTTGGTAATTTTTTTTTTATTTTGAACTTATCCAAAAAATTAAAGAACGGTTGAGTTGCATAAATATTTAAAAGTAAAGAGCAATGAATTCATAAATTTTATAAAAACGTTTATATTACATTTTATTGCAGAAATGATAAATGTTTTCTAAAATCCAAAGAAAAACTGTATATTTATTATTAAAGAATTGTAAAAAATAGATAAGCTACCTGTTTTATTTAAAGAAAATAAGAAAACATAATTTAAGTACCTTATCCCAGCAAAAACTATTCTTTTTAATGCGAAATCGGAACAGAAAATATATGTTTTTCTTTAAAAAAAATCTTTTTTCGAAGACAAGTTTCACTTAACTTAAGAATTTATTTTATCAAAGAGTTTATTTTTAAGAATTTAGTTTATATCCTCTATAATGTTAAATCTGTTTACAATATATATATATATATAAATCATTTATCATTCCATTGAAAATGTTTGTTTATCTTTAGTATTTTTTAAAATAAACTCTTTCATAAAAAATAATTTATTCAAAAACATAGATACCCTTACAAATCGATACTTTTTTTGTGTTATGAATATTATTTACATTTTTGCAGAAAAAATAAGGCAACTAAAAGAATATTTGACTTCGGGCTCTTCAGATGTTGTTTATAAAATGTTTACTGAATACAAATTGAATAGAGACAATTTTTTAAATAGAAGAACAAGGTTTAAATTGTCTGCTACAGATTTCTTTTTCTATAAAAGAAATTTTTGAATTGATTTTATGTAAAAATAATAAAAGGATGTTTCGAAATTTCCATCTGTTATAAATTTTATGCGTTTGTTTATTGATGCATACAATTGTTAAATATATCTTTAGGGCAATTTTAAGTACAGGGTTTAAGAGTTTGAAACCGATAATTTGATTAGAATTCTTATGCATTCTTATTGATGCATTCAGTGTTAGATTAGATTAATTTAATTTTAATTTTAAAATTTTGTATTTTTCATTAAAATTATGAGAAATTACTTTTGATTCGTCAATATAGATATTGGTGAATTTGATAAATATAGCTATGTGTTAATCAATTTAGGAACAATGATAAAGATGGATTACTTTTAATTAAAGAAAAGCTATATTATTGATTGATAAATTTAGAGGATCATCGCTTTTTCAAAAGTTGAAATCCTTTGATAGCAATTTTCTTTTCGAAATTTTCATTTTTAAAACAATTTATTGTTCTAAGTAACTATTCATAGGGTTATAACCAATATTTTAATGAAAATTTTTGAACCTGATACAATTTTATAAATGAGATTTATTCAGGTGATATTTTCTGAGGAAATACCTCCATTGAGGGTTTTGCCATGTCTCTAACCACCATGGATCTGCTCTGTTTGTCCTAAAAAATATATGAAATGAAGTGTACAAGAACAGCTGTGCTAGGTGGAAGCCATGATGATTATTAAGGTGTCTAAACGCGGAGAGTTCTCGTCATTTGTAGGAGTTCTGAGGAGAACACTGAGTATTCCTTTCTGGCAAGTATAGTTATTACAAGTTTATGAAGTTTTCTTTCTTATTTAAATTCGACAAATTATTTTTAGTCTAAGAACATAAAACAATTGATAAAGTGTCATCTGAATTCTCATCGGTTGAAATCTTTTTTTACAAATTAAAACCTCTGCTGCCTAATGGTACAGTCTTCGTTGCTACACTGAAGGGTTCCACGTTTGTAACCATTATATAAGTAAGTTTGATGCATAATCAATCCGTCAGAGCCGAATATTCTCAACCTGATTAGTGCGGAAAGCTAAGGAAGGGGCGTCAGCTTAGGAGTCCTCCTCGTCATTTAACAGCAGTTCAAAACTATGAAGTGAAATCCAAAATAGCAATAGTATTGTTTCAAAACGGGACTATAATATATATATATATATATATATATATATATATGATATTCTTCTTTTGTTATTTCCTCAAGGAGAATGTATG
The DNA here is from genome assembly GCA_026543055.1 of Argiope trifasciata. Lineage (NCBI taxonomy): Eukaryota > Metazoa > Arthropoda > Arachnida > Araneae > Araneidae > Argiope > Argiope trifasciata. The sequence goes on from JAPMOQ010061070.1 coordinate 340,129, forward strand.
AAACTGCATAAATTAATAAATAAGAATTTCAGATTCATTTTAGAAATAGTACATGTTCCACAATAATTATTATTTCGACGACAATTTCAAACGAAAAAATGAACACTTTTTCTTGACAAAATGAATATTTTTTCCCCTTAAGACATTCAATTTTTAGAATTTAATTGAAAATATGTCTAAAAGCTATTAAAATTAGCATTTGGAAACATATATAAAAACTACAGACTTTCATTATCAAAATTTATCGGTATAACATTGAATCAATTGAAATTACAAGAAGGAAACAAAATTTTCCCATTTCAAAAATCATAATTAAATAGTTAAATAAATTGTTAAGTCGCATTTCAGTCGATTGTTTTCATTTTAATGATGTCTGATGCATTATAAAAGAAAATCAATAAACTATATCATTTCATATTAAATAAATTAACTAAAAGGCATTTGAAAGTGATTTAAAATCGAAATTCCATTTCCATCTGTCTAAATATAGCCTTTCCTAGAACTGTCGTTTCCTTTGAATAATATTTTCTTTGATTCACTTTATTAAAGTACTAAAATCTATTTAACGGAGTTCTTTTCAATTAAAATATTAATGAGATAATTAGCTTAAATATGTTGAATTATAATTAGAATTCATCTTTGCATTCGACTTTTAAATTATATAAGCATCTCGCAAATAATATGATCTTTCACCTCATGTAAATTTACTTCAATTAATATTATGAAAAATGATTTTAATTAATTAGGAAATAACTATTAAAATTACGCATATGCATTTTCACATTTTATTGATAAATTCTCCTTTTAAAGCTAAATTTCTCTTTCACGTCATTAATGTTTTGTTAAGAAATTCATTAATATGTGCCTGAAGTGGAATAGAATTGTTTCTATATCCAGTTTGGAGCTAAATTCTTCATTTGTTTTTGATTGTCACTTTCATTGTAGTTGTAAGACCTCAGAATACGCCTTTAAAATGGACTCAATTCATATAATCATATAATCACAAGAGACATATAACTGTACATGCCATATAAATATACAGCAATTCATTACTTAATGGGCTTTAGCTCGTTTTGTAAAATGTTGCGCTGTATTATAACATTGAGTTAAAATTGCGTAGAACGTCCTGGAATACATAAAATACGATTTTGCTTCTCCTTTGCTTGTCATAACTCTGAAAAGAAAGTTGATTCTAGTAAGGCAGCATTTTCTATGTTTTCACTTAAATATGATGGATTGGGGAAAATTCCATCCGATTCAAAATTTGTACAGAGAAAGAATGATACTTCAGTTTATAGCACTATACAAGAGCAAAAAATACTGAATTAATTCCTCTCATTGATTTTACTATGAAATTTTGACAGAACACGTCTTAAATACGTGTATACTTAGGAAAAAAAATCTTAAGTATCTTAAAAAGAATGTTTTAAGCATTAGGGAATTTAATCCTTTCAGTTAGAGAGTGAGAAAATGCTGAAGTGCAAGTATGTTTATGCACAGCAGAAGAGACGATACAAGCACAACTCAGAACGAAAGACCGAGGTGTGAGGGAAAGCTCTCGAACATTTTATCCCGGATCTTAGATAGCTTATTTTCATAGGAAAAATCTACTTTAAAGTGCTTGAAGACTATTAAGTTTCTCATAGGGGTTCCTGCATGTGTGACTCTCAAAGCAGGGGAAGTAGTGGGGTCTTTTTACAGAACTATTCGTTTAGGTCAGCAACTGTTATCAATCAATCGCACTGCGGGAATCTCTGGTTAAAAAATTTTACAAAACATTTCTTGAAGGAAGGGAATATTGAATAAGGGAATATTTTTAGACTAATTTATATATATATATATATATATATATATATATATATATATATATAAAAATCCCAACACTAGGAAGCTGTGCTAAATAAACGAAATTTGGTAGGCGTGTTTATACATCTGAAAGATGACGTCGATTCAAATTTCGAGCTACGCGCGTAAGTGTGGCGCTAGTAGTGACACTATGAACATGCAAATGAGGTTTGCTTTAAATAAGCGCTGTAAGGTTCGTGGTCGTTATTTACAGTTGAGATTTGACGTAATGGGTTAATGTTAATCAAGGATGCCTTTGAGAAGACGAAGAAGCCATTATCAACAGCTCACTGAGTTTGAACGAGGTCGTGTTGTAGGGCTACGAGAAGGTAGGTTTTCTTTCCGCGATATTGCTGAAAGACTTGGCAGGAATGTATTCACTATGCATGAGTATTGGCGGCAGTGGTCAAGGGAAGGTAAGAAGACCAGGTTCAGGGCGGCCACGTAGTACTACTGAGAGGGAAGACCGTCGTATTCGGCGTATGGCTGTGGCTAATCGGACTGCGTCTGCAGCTGAAATTCTAGCTGAAGTTGGCCCCACAGTGACACAACGAACTGTTACAAATCGGTTACTTCAAGAACAGCTCCGAGTCAGACGCCCTGTACAGTGCATTCCACTGATTCCAAACCACTGCCGTTTGCGACGTGAGTGGTGTCAAGCTAGAGCTCATTGGAGGACGGAGTGGAGATCTGTTGTGTTTTCTGATGAAAGCCGGTTCTACCTTGGTCGCAGTGATAGCCGTTTGTTGTTTAGAAGGAGGCCAGGTGAACGCCTGCTAGCGACTTGTCTGCAGCCTAGACACACAGGGCTTACTCCTGGAGTTATGGTTTGGGGAGCAATTTCGTATGACAGCAGGAGCACTCTCGTTGTTATCCCACGCAACCTGACTGCAAATTTGCACGTTAGTTTAGTGATACAACCTGTTGTGCTGCCATTCATGAACAGCATTCAAGGGGGTGTTTTCCAACAGGATAACGTTCGCCCTCATACCACTGTTGTAACCCAACATGCTCTACAGAGTGTCGACATGTTGCCTTGACCTACTAGATCACCAGATCTTTCTCCAATCGAGCACGTATGGGACATCATTGGACGACAACTCCAACGTCATCCACAACCAGCATTAACCGTCCCTGCATCGACCACCCAAGTGCAACAGGCATGGAACTCCATCTCACAAACTGATATCCGACACCTGTACGACACAATGCATGCACGTTTGCATGCTTGCACTCAAAATTCTGGCGGTTACTAATGTACCATCATTTTACATTTGAAATGGCTTTTCTCGCCAATGGCTCTACCTGTGATCTTGAAACTTTAATCAATTAAATATGTTAACTAGACAAATGTATTCCTAAAAATTCATTACTGTACAATATTTTTTTCTTGGTGGGATTTTTTTCCCATCAGTGTATATATATATATATATATATATATGGATAGTACTTTTATGCAAAGTGGAAAATACAAATCTAACGAAACAGCTGCCCTCGCCATTCCTATTCATATAATCAGTGCTATAGAAAAAGAAAAGTGTGCTATTATTTTTTGCGGAACGCCTTTCTGTAAAAGGTGCTTGTTAATCCTGCGCGTTTAATTTCCTCTTACTTAGACATACGCAATTATCTGTCTCCCTTTAATCTCAAGAACCTTAGTATTCAGTTGGTCCTAGAAATTTCATTAGCACAAGAACTAATTAAATTAATGCTAAAGCAATCTGCAGAAGCATGAAGATCGGGTCGGCTGTGAAAGCGAAATATGAATTAGGCTAAATCTGTTCTAATGACGAGGAGGTTAAACAGGTTCCTCGAACATGCAGTTAAATTTTATCCTTCTCGTAAAGTTAAGGGTGAAATTACTTAGGGGAAGGGTAAGAAAGATGAACCTTAAATGAAATTAAGATTAATGGAAATATCGCTTAATAACCAAGAAAATGAGTAAAAGTAACGCATTTTTCCCAGAAAATCCTTTTGAGTCATTAGACACCATTTTGGATTTTCTTCGAAGCTTGGCTAGGAGAAAGTAGAATTTACACAAGGTGATTAATAATCATTATTTATTCTGATTATTCTTCATTGTTTGGATTCATTCGACGTAGAAAACAAGAGAAATCGGCCATATATTCACGGAAACTACATTCAACTAGATAGTCACGGATATTGTTGCTTTTTACAAATCCGCAAATATAAGCTATTTAAAATGTTTGAATTTTTCTGTTTGAAATAAAAAAATACTTGTAAAAGCAATTTACATTTTTAGAATTTATACCTATTTATTCACTTTTTATTCTGATAATAAAGAAATAGTTAATTTTCTTTTTCTGAAAATATTCTCGATTTTTGTAAGCCTTAAAACTGAAAATTAAAAATTATTTTCAAGAGATAGCACCATTTTTCGCAGTTAGAATATTTAATTTTTTTAACATTATGCTTGTTTTGGCTTTTTTAAAAACCAGAGAAAAAGAATATGAAATTACATTTCTTCATACTTGTTTTAGCATTTTTAAAAGACAGAAAAAGAATATGAAATTTTATTTATCCATCCTACTTGGCCTACATCCTATTTATCCATCCATGTTGGCCTGGTGGTATGGTCTGAGCCGGAGATCTCAGATTCGATTCTACTGATAAACCGTCGTGTAAACTAGGCAGGTGCTCGTTAAATCCGTCATGTTTAAACCTACTTCTAGTGGTGCTATGAAGAGACTTGGAGAGAGGTTTCAGCTCAGGCATTCAGAAGTATGAGGTCCGTCCCAACACAGTCTAATGTCGCTGTGTAACTGTAATATTGTAACTAAACTAAGTATTAGCTTAGTACTAAATAGTTGCAGGATGAAATTTGCTACAATCTTTCTATGATGGCGGTATTAATAATATATATGATATTCTAACTGATTTCAAACTTAAAATACTGATTTCATCGTGATTCTTAATGTTCATATGTTTATGCAACCTTCGATCAAATATGTACATAATGTCTGAATAGGAAAACCAAAGAGATAGAGAATATGAAAGTAATGAAGTTTATATTTTAATCATCGTTTCTCTAAATAAAATGCTTAGGAAACAAAAATGAGCTTAAATAAAACATAAAAATACAGGACAACACAAATTAAAATAAACTACTAAAAATAATGTATTTTCTTCATTGTTGTACACTTCTGCAAAGTGTCCTACTGCGTCCGGACAATGTCTGACTCTCCAAATCTTTTGGCCGTTATCATGAAAAGTAATAAGAGAGGATTTCCAGAGACTTAAACTGACGAACTAGTTTCGGAGAGATATTTACCACATCATTATAAAACACATTTATCTTTCACGCTTCATGTCAACTACTCTCACATGGACAATTTTTAATTTTTATAGGGATTTATCAAAGATAAAGAATTGCTCTAAAGCAAGCTACATTTCTACAAAATCCGCAATGATTAATGATTCTTGCTGACTAATCATTTAAACCTAAATGCTATGTACTTTAAGTACTCATTGGAATCACTGGATTCATCGGATTTTATATTTGCTTTTTAATGAAATACATGGCAAATAATTTTAGAGTTATAATTCCTTTCGTTGATTTATATACAAAGAATTGTATACATTAAGCAAGAAATTAATCAAAAAATGCAATTTTTATGAAATTAGATTTAAAATATTTTTTTTCTGAACCAAATTAATAAACAATTCATTTTATTTAGAGAGCGCTAATGTTGCTACCACTAAAACACAGATGAACTTAACCAAATTAGAAAAAATATTTAGTTTAATGCAAAAAGAGTTTTTTAAAAAAGAAAGAAATGATGAATGTGGCCTGAAGACTTTCTCTACTGTCACTCTCAGGCAGGGATTCAAACTAAGGATATTTTGCATGAAGGGTCTGACTTTGCCCAAAAATATTGACCCCTTGTTATCCAAAACAATTTTGTTCTATCATTGATAATGTCTGTTCTGTAGTGGTTTTGCTTGGATTTGTAAATTATATTTTTTGTATTTTATTTTTGTAATATTGTTTTATCTTTAAGGCCTAATTTTCTGAGAATTTTCAGGCAACGAGGGGTTAATATTTTTAGACAGAAGTTACATCCTTCACAGGAAACTTCCCTAATTTGAATTCCTGCCTGAGGGTAACTCTTGAGAAAGTCTTCAGGCCAGATTCATCATTTCTTTTTTTCATATAATTTTTACATTAAACTTAATATTTTTTCCTAATTTTTAAAATTAATTAAGATGTCTTTAAAAGTACTTTGGTTTCTTACTACTATTTTCGTTCTTTTTCTTATAAATTCTTTTCTTTCCGAACAAATATGTTTTGTATAACGTAAAACATTATGCTGAAAAATATTAAAGATTTAGTTACATTAACATTCCGTTTTAAAGTAACATTAGAGATAATTTGGGCCGAGCCTCATAATTTTGAGCCATGGTTGGATGACGAACAATGCACGTGAGCTGACAACCCTTCTCAAACCCCCAAATCATATCAGCGAGAGGAAATTTGGTCCCCGGCGGATTTAATGTGCATCAGACCGGTTTACATGACGGTTTTCTTGTAGAATCGAATCTCGAACCTGACGTCCTCTGATCCAGAGGCCGCCGTAGCCTCGAAAAATTATTAAAGAAGAAATACACTAATTGTTATTTGTAAATAAGTTGCAATTCGTCTTGTCAAATGGGAGACATAAAACATATTTTAAAAGGGACGACACATCATACTATGTAATAAAAAATAAAATTTCACATGTTGAATTAATCTTGCATGGATGCTAAAATATGTTTTGATAGAAGTGTACATGAAACACCGATTTCTGCGAAGGCGGCAACATCCAGTCTTCAAAGCTTATAAAAGTAGCAGGATGAAAAAGAAAAATTGATGATTCTCTATTTCTTTGAAAGATTGATACGATTGTTGTGAAGAAACTGCTATTGATAACAGAGATCCTCTGAATTGAAGCCTTTATATTTCACGATGCTTAGGATATTTCCAGCATAGAAAGAATTTTCAGTTTAAGTTAGATAGGACATGCAGTTTAAGGGACCAGAATGAAATATATCTCTTACACGATTCCGATAAAGGTAAATTTATTCGCAAGTGACTTCATCTTATTTCTGATATTTTTATGGAATAATGAGGTTAAAGGTCTGTCTTACCCACAAAAGGAGTATTATTCAGTTGATGCCTTCATAAAAGTTTCTTTGAAATACTGAAGAGAAATGTTCCATCCTTAATTTTTATATAATTGCTGAGTTGTAAAATAGGTCCAAAAATTCAGCAGAGACATTGGCAATCGCAATCTATCACCCTAACATGAACTAAATTTTAGAGAAAATGAACTTTTTTAAAACTTAGTAGATTCCCAGTAGATTGATAAGAATGGTGATAAGAACAAATTTGAAATATTTTTAGGAATTACTTTTACAATGATAACTTATGTATTGGGAAGCCATTGTGGGTGCTTATTTTTAAGGTAATTTAAATGAAGTGAATGAACAGAAGAATGAATTTCATGAATAATAATGACTAAATTCCCTTTAATCGAATTTCGTATTTATTCAATCTCCTTTCTTCTATAGAATGGCCAGTTTAAATCCAGGATATGAGTTAAAGTGGAATTTTTTGAAAAAGTTTCGAAAATGATGTTCACTAGAGATACTCTGTGCTTTTAGCTTCATATTGTATTAGTATAAAAAGATAAAACTAATTAGAAGAGGAAAGACAAAAGAAAAATGATAAGAGGAGCAGACATTTTTCTAAAAGCAAATTTTTCAATAAATTTGTAATTAAAAACATGTTTAATGTTTACAAATTTTGCATTCCAAAAACAGTGAAAAAACAAAGGATCGGATATAAATAATCTTTTAAGACTGAAAGTTTGCGAAAGGCTTCAAAAGCAAATAATTTTCAATACTTTAATTAATTTTCTTTCTGCTTGATTTATCTAAATTTTCTGGAATCTAAAATATTATAAATTTTCAAAAGTTTATTTTATTTGCTTTGTATTGTTGAAGACTTTGAGCAATTGCAGTACCTATGAGTTTCCATTTGATAAATATAAATGTTGAAATCTTACTTTATGTAAAAATCAAGTCATTTATCCTTTCAGTGAGTACTGAAAATCTAAAGCTATCCTCAAAAGATGGAAAAAGATTTTAGCGTATTATTTCCAATGGTTATGATTCAATAACAGTACAGCTCTTAGATGTCATGCAATGAAAGTTCAAATGAATAAAAAAATTAACAGAAAGTAATATCTGTAACAAAAATTTAGATATAGTATATGAACCTGAAACTTTCATACTTCATGATGTCTTTTCTGAAAATCCGATTCAATTTTCAATAGAAAACAATTTGAAAATATGCCTCAAATTCCGAAGTTGTTTCTTTCATGTTCTTTTACAGTCAGATTTTTATTCTTAAAAGGAATAATTGAGGTATAAAAAATTTTAAAAACATAATTTTATCAGCAATGTTATGTAAAGAAATAACATGATTTAATTATTTTCTAATTTACATTTTTATTATTCATTGTTTTGCATTCATTTATTATTCATTCACATTTTTATTATTCATAATTCATCATTGTAAATATGATCAAAGTTTATCTTATTCATTACCAAACAGTGCCATTCAAATGGAATATTTTAATTAAATTAATCTATTAAATAATAATTAAATTTTAAAAACTTCAAAACAGTTTATAGTCGTCGAGAATAAACAAGTGTAAAAATTTTAAGAAGGATTATGAATGAAAAATAAATTACAAAATTCCATTTTTAAAAACATGGAACAAGTTCTTAAAAGAGTGTGAAAATAATTCCAGAATCCGTGTTTATGTATGAAAATTCAGTATAATTCTGTAAAATAAATCATTAAATTTTTACTGTATATTATTAATATATTGTACACATAATATATAATATCTTATTAAAAAACTTGTGCTCTGATGTTACGTGTTTTGATACATAAATGAATCGTGCAGATGGACAGGGATCATGGGCCTCCTGGAATGTTTTAATCATAAGTATTCAGATAATCGTAGACTGAATAATGGATTTTGAGTCCAATCGTATTAATCAATGAATTCAGCTCGATGCACTAAGCACGATTTCCTCAACCTGTTGGCTTAATTTCTATGATTAATGACTAAACTTGAATGGCCACGGAGTTCTGGGGACACCTCGTAATTTTGAGCTGCCATCAAATGACGGGTCCACGGTCTTTGGAACAGCTATTTACGATACCGTCCACTATTCATGATACCTAACAATCCCAAATTCGATCCTTTGTTGCTCTCATGAGAGAAATTCGTAAATTTTTCAAACGCGAATTGGTAGGAAACTTTGGTACAAGTGGAAATAAAGGATCACATCAGGAATTATTATCACTTTCAGTGTATATATCTACGATGCAAATATCTAGCCCTCTAGTTGTTGAAATTTTGGTTAGTTGAAAACTGTTTTTAATAGGATTATTTCAAGTCAACATTAATTCTTCTAACTTGTGTTCTAAATGTATGATAATATACTAAATAATTTTTCCTACAGAAATCTGTAAACTAGCAATTCTTGTACAGAGATTGTTTATTTGCTGATGCATGTCACACAGATGTTCTCAATGTAATTTATCAATCTTCTCTTTTTAGTTAGTATTCTCATTTCCTTGCAAGTTCAACCCATAGCCACCGTTTGTTTAAGTATTATTGCTCCCTCTATATAGTATTTACTTTACCAAAAATTCAATATAGTCGTGTAGGATTTGACACCGACGGGATTATCTCTGGAGATACCTGGTTAGTTTGTCATCTTCTTTCTTTTAATTGTTTTTCTTTCTTTTCTTTACTTTTTTTCTCCTTCATTCCATTCTATGCTCATCCAACTAATTAGATTGGATAGACAACCAACCAAGCATCTTTTTATTTAGTGCACTGCGAGGACAGAATAGCGTAATGTTATGTTGTGTTATATGTATGCATATATAAATTTATTTCGTGCATCTCAGAAACGGTTCAAACGATTTGGATCAAGTTTTATAATTCGATAAGTTTTTGCTTTTTAAGTTTACCCATACAGGTGTCTTTCCTGAATAAGCCCGGTTTTACACACGCAATTTTTAAAACTAACTATTAGAATAAGTACATTCAGCTTTGGTTTCGAAGTCTTCGTTGTGCAGTATAGTGATTAGAGCAACATGGGTGAAGCATTTGTTACAGGTCCTAGGTTTGAATCACTCTGCTTTGTTCCCGTTGTAGCCTGGTTGGTAGAGCGTCAGTCTCATAACTGAAAGGTAGGAAGCTCTGTGCTCGCCTCGGCGAAATACCACCGTATTGGCTAATGGCAGTTGGGGCAAGTTAAATATGTCGTGACTGCAAAGTTCCAATAACAAATTATATCTCTGAGGGTACTGAATCATAGACGAGTCAGTCTCTGATTTGGATCTAAATTCTGACTTGCAGATGAATGAATGAGTGCATGAATGAGTTCAACCACCACCTAAAAAGGGTTGTGTATTGTGTATTCGAGCAAAGTCGTACTTTCACCTTAACAGTGCTCGTTAACAACGATAGGCGCGCCCTTTGCCTTATTTCCAAAAAGCTAAATCTCATTCGGCTTCGTATCACCAAGTGGCATTAGAAAGCCCCGACCAGATATTTTCTCTTTTTTAGTTTATCTATATAGATGTCTTTCCTGAAAAAATAAGATTTGAATACAAAATAAAGATTTTATTACAACTAAATCTCGGAGCTTCTTTCTATGCACTCTCATGCTGACAATAACATATAGCGCCATCTCGGACTGGATTTCAGCACTGTAAAGCCGAATGCAAGATCAAAAGTAAAAGTAATGATAGATAAAGTATAAAATGATTACTGAAATATAGCAAATTGTTTGGGATAACCTGTTAAACTAAGTGCACTCATTGTTTCTTTTATTTAAATGAGCAATTCATATGCAGGTAAGAGTGAACATTTATATGGAATCAGTATGTGATTCTTATCTAAATATTTTTTCCAAAAAATACGATTTTACAAAAAAAAAAAATGATCGAAACTCAGCTTTCAGGGTATTAATTTTATTATACCTGAATGTCAAGATTAAATTCTTTAGATCTCCATTTTACGTGCTTTTCTTGAATTTACTTCATACCATAAACGCAAAAGATTGAATTGTGCTCTCGATTTGTCTCTTGCTTCTTCATAAACTAGATTTCTGAAATTTCGTACAGTTTCATTTTTCAAATGACAATATAACTTTTTAATATGCTCAGAATTTAAATATCATTTCATCAGCGGAACTTAACTTATAATAGAAAATATACTCTACCTTATAATAGATTTTAGACAAAAATGGATCATGAATTCTATAATCTTTATGTTAATGCAGCATAATATATAAGACTGAAAATAAGAAGCGATAAAACTTAATAGATAATTTTTAATAATTTATTAAGATATTGAAAACAGGTTTATTACATCAAAAATATACAGATTTCAAATAAAATTGTGAATCTAAAAATAATATTATGGAGAAATGAAACCCAAAGATAATCATAAGAAAAAAATCCTTTGCAGTTAAAATATTTAAATATATAAATTACAAACAGTTAAAATATTCTATAGATGTGATTTCAATTCCAATTTACTTAAATAATTTCTCACAGCATGATAAAGTTTCTCGAGGTTGGGTTTTTTTTTGATATACTATTAGGCCGGGGTGGCCTATTGGCAAAGTACCGAACTCAATGAAGAACCGTTGAGTAAGGGGTGTAACGCTCCCTTGTCCCATTAATGATAAGCGGCATTTACAGCCAGCTGTGTCATCTCTTGTTAAAACCCTCCATTGTTAAATGCCTCCAGATTGCCAGACGGAGGATCTTCTTATAGGCGAGTGTCGTCGCATCTGGTCATTGGTGATGTCGACTGAGGGACCACAAAGGGGGTTCATTGTTTGGGAGAAACTTATCGCACCTTCAAGGGAAAAGAGCGTCAATCCATCGGATGCGAAATGTTTCTCTTTGTGAAGGGACATAAATTAACACGTGTTCCAGAACGGTCAGTTACGAGGATGCATAATTGATGGTCATTTCCCCCCCCTCCCAGATTGCAGCCACAAATGAAAGCAATTTGCCGAACAACTATTGGGTGTAGTGAGTCCAAGTGAACGAATGGGAAATGAGAAGGCGGAGTTTTGACAGCGAAAAATTTGGGATCTTTGAAGAAGGAAGAAGAGTTTTTTGGATTGTGAACTGGTGAATGACATTCCACTCTGAGGTAGCCGAGCAGACTAACAACCTGTTAGTGTCTTGTGGTGTTATTTTTTTAAATTGAGGAAGAACTTTTTTCAAGATAAACCTTTAACCTTCGACTGTTGTGTAAATATAATCAGTTTCCAAATAAAATAAATATCAAATATTTTAACCTAGATTAGAAGTAAATAGTTCTTATGTATATATATGGCTGTAAGTAAAAGAATTGTGTTAAATTCTACTCTTTTATTTGATCAGTCAGGATCAAGATATTACAGGAAGCTTGGTGAGCGCTAAATCCTTCGAGAGGCAAAACTCTTTCAGTGGCATGGTTGCGGAGGTTAGAAAAGTGTGTGTGTGTGTGGGGGGGGGCTCTACCCAGGCGTCACCCTCGTCATCTGCTTGAGGTCCACCCCAAAATAGTCCTCATGTTGATTTAAAACAATACGTTAATATTATTGAAGAAATCTTTTACATTTTTCAAGGAAAAAAAGATGACAATTTTTGTTTAATTATTAAACGAAGATTTGTAAGCTTTTTTTAATCATGTCAAATATCTCTGTTTGAAGCGTTTTAAAACCTTCTTAAAGGTGAACATTTTAATATTCAATTATCGAAAGTAATGATAACGACCTTTGATCCTTCCATAAAATGTAAGGACATTTGATTCCAGATCATAAATTTAAAATACCCCATACCTATATTTTTGCCGAATGTGGAATCTACAGCAATCTGCCCCAAGCAACGTAAATATAGAAAAATTGAAAGAATACCCAACTGCCATGACTTGCAATAATATATTTAGGGAGAAAATTTAATTATTTCCTGTTTAGATTAGTGCATAAGAAGCTACCAAAACTTACAAAATTAATTTGTTGGATATTTTATTATCTCACTTTCATATTTTGATAGTATATTCCATTATTTTGCTTTCGTTTAAAGCAATAAACTGCACTGCGTGTAGCATATATAAAACAAAAATACAAATTGAGCCTGAAAACAGTCGCATCAAATTGAAAATTTCCTCATTATTCAACTTATCTACGATGAACTGACAAAAGATTTTGGAAGAATAATCGTGCCTGAAATTATTGTGTCAACCCACTGTTTTCACCAAAATAATTGTCGCCTTCAGAAAATTCGGAACGAGTATATTTCCTACTTTTCGTTTTACTTAAATTCCTTAACTGATAATTTGGAAGTGAGCTATCCTTTTCAAATTTGCGTAAAAGGCTTCTAATCATTTACCGGCTGATTTTGGTTAGAAAACTTGCCTGAAAGCTTTGGTTACTTTTTCTTCTGAGTAATCAATTATTTAGAAGACTCGTGGTTCAAATCAGCTTAGATAAACGACGTAAAAGTGTGTCTTTCCTGATGTAATTATACAAGAGTTGTTATCTACAAAAGTTGTTTTCTTAACTTAAAGCTCTTAAACAGTTACAAAATTTTAAAATGTTTATATTAGACATGTGAGATGGAAATTACAAATGCTATTAAACGCCTTAAAATTATTAGATTAATAGCTAGAAGAAAAGCAAGTAACAAAACAACTCAAACAAGTATCGAGAGAATAAATGACATCATCAATCGTCTAAGGTATTCATGGGTAATATTTTTTTTTCATGCGAAAGAATATATAAATCTGAATTTAAAACGAAACAAACATCTTTTTTCTTTAGTTTCAGTTTTTCGACTTATTATATACTATGAACTATATCAATAATGAAAAGCGCAGAACGCCAATTCAACGAAGTTACGGTGAATACCCAAGACATCCGGATATCATTAATAATTTCCTCATCCTTTTGTTATGACTTATTGAGCACCCGATGCAATTGTTTTATTCGTTAGATGCACTCACCGGGGTAAGTTTAGAAGAATCACTGTGAATTTTCAAAAGATGTTAAAGTTTACATTTACTTAGTGCCGGTGTTCTGGCATAGGAGTAGCGCGTGTTGCCCGTGATCTGGGTGTCCTGGTTCTTTGTGTAAGGTGTGTGAATGTGTCTCACACTCCAATAAAAAGGGGTCGTACAAGAACATGTGAAGAGAACGCATGAAGTAGCTAAGACGTACTCTTGACCTTAGATGGCGCAACTAAAAAACACCTTCATCCATTTTAAATAGCTGACAGATCTGAGAACAGACTGATAAAGAGTCTAATCTTTTCACAAGTCACAACAGAATAACAATATTTACTTAGTAGTCATCAGCTAATAAACGTTCTCTTTTTTATATCAACCACTTACGAATTAGTAATAAATTAGAACAATCTTATGAATGAAAGGACTGAAGGATCGTGCCCCCCCCACCCCCTGTAAAAAGGGGTTGTGCAAGAGAATGTGACACATAAAGGGGCTAAAGCGGACTCTTGGCCGTAGTTGGTACAACTGAAAAACAACAAAAACTCACTCGGTTTAAATAGCTGACAGACCTGTGAGTGGGCTTGTAAAGCTCCATAAGTCACAACAGAACAACAAAATTTGCTTAGTAGTCATGAACTGATATAAGTCTTCGTTTTTATATCAAACACTTAAGAATTAGTAATAAACTGGAATGATCTTATGAATGAAAGGGTTGAAGGAATGTGAGTCAAAAAAATTCTAACAAATAATATCAAATTTTTTTACTACATGACTGGTTGGGATCTTAGACAACTTCTCGAAACGAAAGCTTTGAGTAGAAAATGGCCGAATGCTTTCTCTCGTTTTCAGTTTGATGAAACGTAAAATTTTCCCTTTCTTTTAACTTCTACGATGTCACACAAAGGATGTGTTGAAGATGGGGGTTGATTTTCGAATTCATGCAGACGAGTGCATTTGCTGCGAGAGATAAATGTTTGAAATGGAGAATGGGTTGAGGAGTACTAATGTGGCTGAAATACATACAAATATGCTCAATTCAGCTGATTTTTTTCGTATCAATAAATATCTTCAGTGACGTGTCTCAAAGAGCGAAACGCATCTAAATTCGACAAATTTTTATTCATGTCCGTCTCCTAACTTGTCAAAATGCACTCGTCTTTAATCATAGAAGTTTTATTTTACATCACCCAATTTTCCAGGCTTTCTCATTCTTACGTTTTCTTCCCCCTAAAATATAAGTATTCTTACCAATGTTACAGTTGCAAAATTACCATTGAAAGAGGATATTTAAGATTCTTTTTAGTTGTAATCTAAAGGTTGTTCAAAAAAGAAAATATTAGTATCATTAAAAATATTCCTTTAGTTGTTCTTAGTTAAGTATTTGACACATTTTTACAGTCTCAAATACAGAGTATAAAAACCGAAAATATTGCAATTTTGCATTGAATTTTCAGATTGTAAAAAAATATTTGAATTTTAGAGTTGAACTAGTACAATAATAAACATGTATAGATAAAGTCTACCCATCTACGAACATTATAGATAAATCAAAATAATTATATGTCCAATTTCAACCAATCTGGGAACCTTTAACAAGTTGTATGCGAGTCTCTACTTCTCTGTCCGTCCGACCACATCTGAACACGACTGAAAACCCTATCAACCATATAATTGAAATTCGGTTTGTGCTTTTCAATCTAGACACTGGCTAAATTCTGAATTAAACTTCTAAAAAAGACGTATGCATCTGTTAATACATTTATGATAGTGGTAGTACAAAAATGTAACAAATTAAAGAGATAAATTTCAGTACGACCTTACCAGAAAATTATGAGCCTGTAGCAAATTTTACGCCAAACGCATCAAAGGGACGATTTGGTATTGTTCTGTCCAATTGAATGAATTTTAACACGATAACTTAAACACGCAGTGATTCGGAATTTTAGATATTGTCTTGATAGCAAATTTGTATAAAATTTTCAACGCAACTAGTTAACGGAAAAACTATTGAAAATGCAGAATGCATTTTTTTGGGGACGAATCTAAGCATAAAATATACTTACCGCAGTTGTATGTGCTAACGCAGAGTCGAAACACTCCTTAGTTATGGATGTGCGATGATGAATGGCATTTTATAACAAAATTTTACTCATGTGGATATTATGAATGATGCTCTGAGGAAAACACACCTGAACGACGGATTTAAATCAGAATTTTATTTATGTTAAATTATAAATTAATCTGAAAAAAAGCACTTGAATGATGACTTTAAATCAGAATTTTATTTATGTTAACATTATAAATGAGTCTGAGAAAAAAACATGAATGACGACTTTAAATCAGAATTTTACTATATGAATGAAGCTGATAAGAAAACACACCTGACAGACTGCTTTAAATCAAAATTTTACTTATGCGATTATTATGAATGAAACTGACAAGAAAACACACGTGAGCGAAGGCTTTAAATCAAAGTTTTATTTATGTGAGTATTTATGTAAATATTGTGTAAGCATTCATGTGAATATTATGTGAGTATTTATGTGAATATTATGATACATTGCGACAAGGAAATAAATCTATCCACAGGGTGATGTCAGCAATCAACATATAAATTTGCAGAGAGAAAGGAATTCCAGCCTGTTATGTTTATATCAAGTGAATATATTTTGAATTGGCATTTTTATAGTGTGTAATGAAAAATTATGTAATAAAACTTAATTGAATACCTTTCATATTATGACACGTTTATTATATTTATATTATTATTTTACTTCCATTTATTAAGTTCCGGTAAATAAAAAAGAAACTATTTCACTATCTTGAGTACAGAAAGTGAATGAAATCTTAATGATCTGTTATCGGCAACATGGAAGCTCAGTACAGGGAAATAAAATTAATTGATCAACCCGGAAAAGTAAAAAGCATGCGTTGGTTATTTACCATCAGCAGAATAAGTTTTTCATCCACCGAAACTATAAATGCGTGTGATCTTAAATGTCGCGTTCAGGACTCCCGTATCAATTGCACAAAGTACTTTTCACCACGTACTGCAGACTCCGTAACTTTCACTTCTGAAGAAACTCTAAAGAATAAAGAAAAAAGCGTGTAGAGAAAAAATCACATCGACTACTAATCGATTGTCGAATCATCAGTCTTCATTAGCCTGAGATTTATAGCTCGCTTCAAGGCTTCTGTCTAAGGGTGAAAATGCACTTTTATAAATAGCTCGCATTCAGAAAAGATTTCCCGAAACTATTTTTCAAGGTGTGCTTGACATAATACTATTCATATCCGGGTCTCCAAAACTCACATTCAGACACTCTCTGGATATTTAAGTATGAAGCTTTTTCAGAACCTTCTTACGTCGTCTCTATATTTACGGACTCCGAGTTAATTGACTCGAAGAAAACCACATTCTGGAGACAGGCTCGTGTGAAAAGATTACCTGGATGAAATGAAAGTAATATCTTTATACTCGGAAATCTCGGAAAGATCTTTTTATGAAGTAAGAAAAATGAAGTAAGAGAAATTTTTCGTATCTTTTATTTTTAGTTTACTGCAAACGTTCTGAACGGTTTCGGAATGACGAACACCTAAGGATTTGTTCTGTAGAATTAAAATAATCCCTTTTTCTACGAAGATGCGAATAGAAAAAAAATTCTTAAAAAAAGATATATCCTTGTATAAAAAAGATTTCTCGGAAATTTAATTAATTTCTGCTATGTTCACCGATGTCGCAGTTGTACAGTGTTTCTGGGAACCATTTGAAAGATTTTATTCAATTCGTCCTCGCAGGCTTTTCAGGCGTTAAGCAATATTCAAGATTAAGATGGAATATGAAGAGGTTATTTAAATTATTTAATTTCGATGTATCTTATTTTAAAGAATGTAAGAGGACACCAAGCTTCCGCAGATTAAATGATGGAAAATAATTTGCATGATAACCGTAATCTGAAGAACCGTTTCGTAATTGGAAAAGAATTTCCATTTGTGTACGACGATGTTCATTATCTACATCAGTGGGTTCTTTGTAAATGAAATAAATTGTGTTTTCGATAGTATTAGTAAAATAATTGAGAAAATATATCCTTACGAAATATGGTAATATGCAGTACATATAAGCTTTCTGATTAAAATATTGGTAATTTAATATATTTTAATATTATAATGAAAAGTTTAACTTTGAAATAAGGTGAGTATGGAGCTTTATTTATATGCTCTGGTATTATAACTAAATTTAACGTTAAACTAAATAATTTCTACTGCGAAAGATAAGTGCATGAGCTTTCTAAACATAAATTCAAGACTAAAATGTCTAATAAGATAATATAATTTTTTAAATGAATTTAAAACGATATTTTAACTAATATCAATAAAGTTTTTTTCCCGTTGTGCTTTAATTAATGTTAAAAGTTAGATAAAAAGAGGGCCACGGTGGCCTGGTTGTAAAGTCTCGGCTTCGGAACCGGAGGGTTTCAATTTCAAGACTCGATTCCACAGAAGATCCGTCGTGTGAGGGGGTCTCTTGCACGTTAAATCTGTGAGGCCAAACGTCCTCCCGCTGGTATGGCGCGGTGTGGAGATGGGGGTGCAAGTTCAGGTGTCGTCCTCGTCATCTGACCGTGATTCAAAATCACGAGGTCCATCCCCAAATAGCCCTCGTGTTGCTTTAAAACGGGACGTTAATATAACTAAACTAAACTAGATAAAAAGAATGAAAAAGCTTCATATTCGTGAAGCAAAATCATCTTTTGACAAACGCATACTTGATTATAAATAGTTTGTGCGTTGATTTACAAAAATTGTTACAGAAATATACAAAAAATCTGTTAAAACATAGAAAAATTTGATATTTTTTTTACAAAGGCAAGATGTCAAAATTAAAAAAGATTCCTCAGAGCTTGATAAGAAAAAAAATATCTGAATAAAAAAAATATTAATATTATATAAAGAAATATTTGAATTAGTCATTTCTCATAGAATTTTCCAAGTATATTAATGAAAATTTCCGAAAAGAAACTTGATACAAGCGCACTTTTAGTGACTTTAACACGTAAATAAGCGATGTAGCTGAATTTATAATTTAAAAAAAAATCAGGTATTGCTTTAGCAACAATTAATAGGGAATACTAATTTGAATAGTTACCCAATCTGATTTTCTTAATTACTTTTTATTCTCAGGTTACCTAAAATTACCAATAAAAAATTATAAATGAGCTGTAAAACAATTTTGTTTAAAGGAAAAAGTTTCATACATAATATTCGAAATGATTAGAATTTGTAGTAACGATTTTTCAATGAATAATGCGCCAGTAACCACTGTATCCACCCACTCTACCAAGTAAATAGAATTGATCAATGTCTATTACCATAAACACTTCAAATATTTACTAAGCCAGCATTTTAGTTGTTGGAATAGTACAGTAAGTATGATATTCACCAGAATTATTCCTCGGAAGATAAATAAAATAACCACAATCAACGAATCTTAACCCAGTGCATTTCCTTTTATGTAAACCAAAATATCGGTGCTGAAAAAATGCTGTGGACTACACTGAAAATTTTGCTGTGAGAATGTTTACCTCTGTAAGTCATGAAGGGTCTTCAAAAAAGTACAAAAACTGTTGTTTCTCCTATATGACCTATACCATAATGGGTGTGGAAGTTGCCCTGACCTTCTTATGCGATGTCTATATACAAATAGATGCCCTACAAATAGTAGTCAGACTTTTTATTTAGTTGAAAATTAAAGGGGCAGTATTTACTTTTAAACTACAAAAAAGTTTTTACGTCACATTTGATAACAAAATGGATTTAAGAAATTCACTTCATAATATTTTTTAAGGCAAAAAAAAAAAAACCCTGCATGATTAGGAGTATTTTTTCTCATGACTATAAAACAAAAATACATAACTGTTTCAGAATAATAAATGAAGTATTGATATCTCAGAAACAAATAAAGATGTGTTCTTACCCATGCTTTAACCAAATGTTTTAAAATCGATTTAAGAAACTGACATCTGCTTTGAGCAATAAATCTGCCAAAGAATCTTAAATAAACATCTTTGGATGGCATTTTTTAAGCAGAGGTATTCACAAAGATTACCTTTCAGAGCAATTAAGCTGAAATAACACAAGACAAAAATGTTACATTTCGAACATCTATCTTTTCAGTTTTATATTTTTGATTGTTTTTTTTTTGTTTGTTTGTTTTCCTGAGAATTATTCGTTGTCTTGAGGTCTTAAAAGAATTACCAACGAATGTTTTCTTTCAATTGCTCATGAAATCTTTTTATCGTTATGCTAATGGAGAAAACAGCAATTAATGCAAAGAATAGGAAAGAAAAATACCTTTCACCTCTAATCACTTCTTACAATCTGAGTTATTCTTTGTTTTTATACATTTCGCTGAGTTTGAATCTGATTTTTTGCCAGTCTGTTTGTCTTGTCTTTATTTAAATTAAAAAACAAATATTTAGAGAAACATTGGGAATTGGAAAAAGACTGAAATGAAATTTACATTTTAACTCAATTTGCACAGAAGCCTTTCATTTTGATCTTACATTCTTTGTTAAGGAAATTATGTTTTGGGTTTTTCGATGTTTTCCTTGAAAAAGTATCTGACTCCAGCGAGACTTTCTTATTAATTAAAAAAATAATTAAATAAAATTTGCTTATAATTGAATAAAAGAGTTTAATGAATAATTTCTTGATGTATAAGCATTTCGTAAATGTAATTGAGTCTGAAGAGTTTCATTCAGATGATAAATCTTTGTTGTGAAAAAATTATTTTGATGTTATAAATAATAATGTTTCAAGTAATAACTTCATTTTTCAACTTAAGATGAAATGATATTTTCGTAAATTAAAAATATCATTCACTAAAAATTAGTAAGTTAATTAACCTTTATTTCGAAAGAATAAGTATTTACATTCTATAATATACTATTCTTTCATTTGATCTGAATTTTTTAAAAAGAAATATTTCTTTGATGCTTTAAATATCAATGTAAGAATAATTATGGCTTTTCTTTTAAATGAAAGCTCAAATGAGGCGCTCTTTTTTATTAAAAATATAATTAGTTATAATTGATTAAAAATCTTAATGACTAATGCAATATAAATGTAATTTACATAAAAGGTTTATTTTTTTAATTATAATGTTTTTTGTTAAGGAAATTTAATTTATGCTGAGTAAAAAGCTTATTTATGCTTATTTTTATGCTGAGTAAAAAGTAAAGTTTCGTTTTGATTAAGACTTAAATGATAACTTCTTAGTTATTAAAATATAATTAAAAATATCATTAGTGCTCTAATTAGCGTTTATCAAACGCAATACATATTAGTATATCTTCTTATTTTCTAAAAATATTTTAATGAAAAGATCTTAAGTATTCCACAAAGAAGTATATGTTCTTTTGAATTAAATCTCAAATAACAATTTCTAAATGTTTAAAACCTAATTCAAAAGAAAATAAGAAAATAAATTAGTTAAATAGTGTTAATTTTGAATCCTATAAGCGCATAATTTGTACTAAAGACCTTTTATAATATTAAAACCTTTAATAAAGGGGTGGTAGTGGTCTTAACTTGAAGTCTCCTTTACGGGGATGGAGGTTTCTATGCTTGAAATCGGAATCGGCACGTAAATGACGTTGGCGCATGCTAAGGTCTAGATTGATGTGCTGTGGAATTTTGGAGAAAGGAGTCCTGATCCAAGCTTCATACTCGTCTTCTAGGTGAAAACAAGCCCCCCTCCACTACAGTATTCCTGTTATTTCTAAGGGTGATATAAATGCAGCCAAGTTTATTTAAGAATTTCACATTTTATTCTTGATATTTTAACTAAAATTCCTTGAAAAATCTAAATGGAAACACTCATTTCATAAAAAATGAGCATTCCCGAAATTTAATCCATTTAATCAAGAATATTTTTTGAGTCAAAATATCCTGCGAATTTTTAGTAAATAACAATTGATTCTCGGTTTTCATAAGGATAAGGTACCAATGTGATCTATGACAAAAATTACACTACGTGAAACTAAAAAGGAAACTACTAGAATATTGAAGAAAGATTTAAAATGTACGAATGAGAAAATTCATCAATTATTTGTCAGATTATATTTGAATAATGGCAAATAAAAAGAAGTTTCAATTTTATGCCATTAAATTTGAAGAGATTTTATTTATGCATTAAATCTTTTAAAATATAAATTACATCCGAAGAATGAAGACTGAAAATGCCTTCGTTTTAATCTGAAAGTTTGATAAAAATCATTCATCATTTCTATTTAGCGTGCTCGAGGAAACTTAAATTCCTTTTTTTTGCCAATTTCAATCAAAAAGAGAAGTTATAATTCTAGAGAAACAAATACAAAGACAAGAATTTTCGGTTGCTAACGGTAGTTAAAAAATATTAAAATTGAAACATTGTTCTATGTCAGATGTGCAATCTAATCTCATTTATCTCATTTTTTTCATAAAGAATTTAAAAATAACGAAATACATTATATAAAAGAATAGGAGCATTTTTATGAAAAATGAAGGAAAAGGAACGATTACTTAAGGAAAATGCTGAAAAAAATGTTAAGTTTTTATAAAGAACATACTAACCTATTTTCAAAATGGAACGAAATGAAAGAAAACCAAAAATCAATCTTTAAGGTATTGCTCTGATCCTTTCACTCACGCTAAACTGTTCATTGGTGTCTTTCATACATATATATATATAGATAGATAGATAGTTATAGATATAGATATAAATATATATAGATATCTATCTATCTATATCTATCTATCTAATATATATATATATATATTAGTCAAATGATGTTGGCTTGATTTTAGAATTTTTTATTTTTCCGTCATTTTATAGAGTTAAATTGGAACTAATTAAAATTTTAGCACAAATACTAATAAAATTAACTGAATTATAATATATAATTAACTGAATGAATAAAGAGATTATATTTAATTTAAAATGAGTAAATATAAATATATATAATTACATGTATCCCCCCCCCCTTTTGAATTCCGGAGCCAATTTCTTTAACAGAAACTCCTGTCGTCATTAACGTTTATCTTAAATATCAAATAACATGAAAGCGTAAAGTTGTTTGATATTTATAATTGATCAGCCTTAGATTTGATAATCTAACTTAAATCAAAATGAAATGCTGCTCTAAATACATGAAGAAAATTACAATCGCCCCTTTCTTCTCACATCCATGTAAGAAATTTATATTATGATAAGAAGAGTTAAATTCTTAACACTTCAACAACTGGTTTAATTGGATGTTGCATCATCCGGTGTTTTTAAAGATAAATTTCAAACGAATCATCTATTAAAACATTTACTCGTGAGAATAAAATTTTTTTGTTGAATGTACATTAAAAAACATCCATTTCATACCATGACTTCTTATGTTTCAACGGATTACCTGTGATAAAACATTTTATTACTTTCTTGCAGGCTTTGTATACAAAGAGAAAGCTTTATAATTCTTCTAAAAATACAATCAAGAAAATTTTCCTGTTTTAGAACTCTCTAAGTAAAAAAATTATTTTTGGAGTAAAAGACAGCTTCGAGTTGCAAAAAACTTGCTGATTAAAACTTAGTTTATTTCCTTCACCATCAAGCAATAAATTTTTATCAAATTTTGAATGAAATATGTTTACTGGAAATCTGACTTTTTATCAATTTCTTCTATGCAAATACAATCAGCTTTACAGCAACTTAGGCCGATGAAATTTGGCTTAAGGTTTCATCATCAAATCCTTGATTTGCGTCAGATCTCAGATAAAATACACCAAAGTGTTAATGGTCTGTTCATTTGTTCTTTCGTGTACAAACTAACGTGATAGGTAAAAGAAAAGAAAAAAACAGCTAACTAAATAAAGATACAGAATCTTATCTTAACATCAAAATGTTATAATTGGAACAGGTTTTGAATATTAATTGCAAAAAGGTAACGAGATACAAAATGAATAGTCGACCTCCCTTCCTTTCTAAAAATTTCTGTATTTTATGTAGTATACGGG
Source organism: Argiope trifasciata (assembly GCA_026543055.1). NCBI lineage: Eukaryota > Metazoa > Arthropoda > Arachnida > Araneae > Araneidae > Argiope > Argiope trifasciata. Next base: position 364,122 of record JAPMOQ010061070.1, read on the forward strand.
AGAAATCTAGGAAAAGTCATTATTGCTGATTTATTTACTTTTAGTTATTAATATTTATTGAAAAAAGTACGATATATTCAAAGATTTCATTCACCTTTAGCTTATACTGTGCCAGTGTTGGTGTTTAACTCATAATTTAAGGCACTATGTTCGAGATGAATATTTTGACAATTGCTCTGAAATAGTTATATTTTCGGATGATTAAATGAGAAAGATTGAAAAACATCTATGAAACAGTTAAATGGTAAAAGTGTTTTAACTTAGAAAAAGGAGTTTAATTTTGACTAAACAGAGGAAAAAATCAAAACACTTTTAGTTTAGAAGTTTATCAACGGAATTGTTTAAAATCATGTATTAATTATTTCCTAAACAGAAAAAAACTTCATTTCTATCTTCTTTTCGTATATTATGTATATCCATCATGCATATTCTTTCAGTTTAAATATAGAGGTTTGATTGTAAAATAATATGAAATATTCAATTTTTTCGCATCGTGAAATATTAAAAAAACTGTGGAATATTTCTAAATAAAGAGATTACTTATTCTATTGTCTGGAAATGCAGAACATATTAACAAATCATTATATCCCACTTGAACTATTAAATTTGCAATCTAATTTAATTTATGAGGTTTTTAGTCAGAAAATTCTGCTAAATATTAGAATTTGAGAAAATTGCATTTAAAGATTAATATCTTATTTAAACGTATATAAATGCAAATATAAACTCAATGGACATGGAACTTTCCAAAAAATGAACATGGACACAATTCAAACTCTTTTATAAAGAATATTAAGAATAATTCAAGTATTAAGAACATTAAATGTAAAACATCATATTTTCACAAATAATTGATTTTTCAACCTAGACATCTTCCTTAAAATTCATATTCTCATATTTAAATTCTGCTTTTGAAGTTACAAAACGGAAAACACTGAAATAAGGAGAATTTTATGGGAGAATAGGTGAAGGATGGTAATTAGAAAGATATTACTTCAGTTTCTTTCTCTGATAGGCAAATGTTCATAAATGGATATTACAACAGAATTTTACAACTTAAATGAGTAGAAATATTCAACTCTCAAGATGTTGTCTTGAAATAAGAATGGCAAAACTTTATATCATTTTTAAGTAAGAAAATATGCTAATATGCATATGAAAACTGGTTTGTAATTCAAAATGTAAAGTAGTTCTCTTTGCTGTCGCAGAGTTCTAGAAGTAACTACTGTTCTAGATTTCCCTAGTCATGACTCACAAGAGAAATATGTGCATGAAAATGTAATCTATTTTCTTCACAGACATTTTCAATAAACATGAGCGTTTCTCCAAAATGTAACTACAATGTAAGATTTTCAAACTCAATAAACGCGACAGTGTAAACAATAGGTGGCGTTTCTGTTGCCAAATGAAATAAGCTTATATAGATACAACTCGAATCATATTTAAAAAAAAA
>JAPMOQ010061070.1:365974-392129 GCA_026543055.1 Argiope trifasciata
ATAAGACTATTTTTCGCGCTCAGAATATTTTTTTCACGCTTGTACGATGTTTATATTGTGTTGTGTAGCATTGTAAATAGAACTATTTCTGAAGGGGGAATTTTCAATAAATAAATAAATAAATATAGAAACGAATTTTGAATATACATTAATTTTATGCAAAAATATAAACATTCTGTCAGCACAACACATTGCAAGAAATTGCATGGAATTTTGATCAAAATGTGTCTAGGACGTCGCATTTAAATTGCACATATAGTAGCTATCGTCTGTAAACATTTATCTTTGCTTTATCAAAACATTTTTACTACTTCTATAAATGTCTGGAAGCATTCAGAAATTTATTTATTTTATAGTTTCACAATAAATTTGTTTCTGATGAGATAAAAATTTTCAATTACTGCACGTTCTGAAATGGTGAATATCACTAAGCAAAGAATATGTAATTAATTTTTCTCACTATGAAATTTCTGCTACAAAAGCAATAAAATTTTGCAAAAAGCTTTTAAATACAACTGTTTTTCAAAAAATACAGTATTTAATTGGTACAGAAAATTTAAATACGGCCAGTGATCTAAAAGAACAGCCATTTCATTTGAAGATTAAACTATCGATAAGGTCTGAGAACTGGTATCTAATGATCGTCGTTGGACTACAAAAGACATTATTGAACAAGTTCCTATCAATAAATATAAAAAAACTCATTTAGAGTTGTGTTATGTATATCCTGAAGTTATTCTAAAGTTTTTGAGTTTGAAGTGATCCGTGATAATTTTTCTAAAACACAGTACAGATTACACACATGCAATAATAGACACAGAAAGTGTTCAACTATCAACTAAATTATGCTAAAAAAATGAATTAACACCAAATTTCTAAAAATCAAGTTTTATTGCTCTCTTTGATTGTCATGGTATTTAGCATTATGGATCCCTTTCAACTAGCCAGCTGTGTTGTTTCTGAGAAGAAATTCCCTGAGAATGGCATAAAATGGGAAGATAAACTAATTGTTGCAACATGTTAATAATTGAAATTATTATTCATGAATTTTTTTACCAAGCACTCAACATATTCTGTTCCATAAGTCCCACATTCACCTGATAGGCACCATGTGACGTGTTCTTATTTATACTGATAATAGTTGCTTCCATTTTGAGTTAATTAATTCAATAAAAGAAAATTTGCTTCCAATTCTAAAAGGATTAAACGCTGGCAGAAGTTAAATACTCTGAGGTGGTATTACTTCGAAGAAGCTGTATTAGTTTATGATCACAACAGTCTATGATGAACATGGCATACAAAATCTAAACTAATCATTTAAAACATTATATTAAATTATATGAATAAATCAAGTTAAATTATACTAAGCATATAAAAATATTATATTCATTTTTACTTGATAAAATGCTTTGAGGGTAAAGTATGAATGGAATCAGACTATCTGTTGTACAAATTTTTTGGCAAAGACTATAAGTTTATAATTTCATATCTTATAGAAATTCTACTTTATTTACACTATGTATATTGAAAATTATTTAGAATTGAAGATTTTAAGCTGTTGTTTGAAAAAAATCATATATTATTCTTAATTCACAGCTACTGTTTCTATAACTTTAAATATTTTTGAAACTATATTGCGAATTATTTAGCATTGAATATTTTATGCAATTGCCTAAAAGCGCGTATATTGTTCTCAGTTTACAGCTATGATTTTGGAAATTCAGATTCAATTTTCACGTAAACTCAAGTGACAATCTCGACAGACACATATATCCGAAGCCTAAGCCATCCTTAAATTAGAGATTGAATTGATTCATTTTATTCAATTACAAATGCCCACTTTTAAACTGAAATTCATATTTGAACTCAAGAGTGTACGCTCAATTGAATCAATTCAATCGTGGGTGAACAATGAACAATTGAAACATTTTCCTCCAATTGTTAAATAAATGTAACAGTTGAATTTCTATACTTCCATATAATTAGTAGATAACAAAGCTTCTACTTTACGTTTAGATACTGAAATTCCAGTAAAAATATATTCATTTTCAATTATCAGTTGATGATACGTCACTACAACAAAAAACGCAACAAAGCTGCAATTTTAAATTATGAACAGATATAACATAATCTTTTCTTCTACTGGTATCTTCAAACACTAATTGTTATTTACGTTTTCAAGAAAAACAGGCTTTTATAAAATGTGTTTCTATACCTTATGATTACCTTTCTAAACCTTCTATACCTTTTAGTGTTTGATTTACGATTGAATATTATAAATATTATAGATTATCATTATTATACAAATTATCATCCTTTTTGAATGCAAAATTATCATCATTTTTGAATAAAAAGATATTTTTTTCATGAAATTCACTACAAGGTAGCCTCACTCATACAAAATCAATATTTAAGTGTAATAGTGAGATACTGATTTTTATATTTAAAACAAATTAGAAGAAAATAGTTTACTTTTATTGATAACTAGCCGCCTTTGGCGACCAGCTGGTTCGCCATGAGTAATGCGTTCTAAAATTTTCAATTAAATCACATATTCATTAGTCGTGAAGTAATTTCTGTCATTGATTGGCCTGAAATTAATATTTTCTTTAAGATGATGGATGGAAAGTTCTAAAAGAACGCATTTTCCTAATAATATTCTTTAATTTTATAAATCAGTTTTAATTATTGATTTATTTAAAATATTAATAAAAATATTTTGTAAAATATGGCTGACAGAGCAAAGTATGAAGAAATCTAAAACTCATAATTCATCAATGCATAATTGGATTCAAGCCACATAAAATGCCACATAAATTCAATCAAGTTTATCGTAAATAAAGAAGATTTATTGAATTAATGATATAGATATTGCAAATGATCATAGAATCCTTTGCTTTGCATTTATTTTTTTAGGAAATATCACATTTTATATTTCTTTTATTTTAACCAGTCACGTGCTAAAAGTTGCATTTCTTTAGATTTTTTGGGGATGGTAGTTTTTTTTTAATTCGAACTTCCGGCATTCTTTTATTTTATCCAGTCACGTGCTTTCATGGTTAAAATATTTCTTTAAAAATTCGTTAAAAATAGAAGCTTACGCTATAAATTAAAAAAAATGATACCGTAAGAAAGCTAATTTTTTAATCTTTACATTGATATAAAAATCATGTTTGTGCAATAATATTTTCGGAAGTTATAGCGGAAAAACGTCGAAATTTCGCTTAAATTTTAATTAATTCAAATTCTAATTCAAAATTCGAAAAAAGGGCTCCGAGGTGCACATTCCGAACCTCCAAGGCTTACATGTACCAAATTTGGTAGCTGTAGGTCCAACGGTCTGACCTGTAGAGCGCCAACACATACACACACACACATTGAGCTTTATTATAAGTATATATATAAAAATAAAGCTTTTCGGAAACTTTCGTTCAACCAAATAAATCAAGTTTATAATAAATGAAGAAAAATGTCGATTAACATTTTTAAGAATACACCATTTTAAAATTTGGCGTTTTACAGACATGACAACCGAATATAGGAATTAAGTACGGAATAGTAAAATGGCTGCCTTCTTTAACAAGCAACATTCTTGAATCAAGAGGTGTCATTTATGAATATATCGTTTCAATTTATAGTACATAAAATATGCAAAGAGAAAATGTGAAATCCAAGTTTAGACACTTCACGATTTCAACAAACATAGTTTAATGATTGCATTTATCTATCTGAGAATCTGTTCGTAAGGATACCTGGTTAATTAATAATGGAGAGAGACAGATTAATGATGTTCTGCGAAAGCCACAACTCAGTTTCAACTTTTGTTCTGTATCAAATTTATCTATAAACTCGATAATGAGAAAATGCAATTTACCATGCTATTTACCGAAATTATTTCGTCTAATACAAATTTAATCATAAAATGCGCCTAATTTAAGAAAGAAAACTTAATTTTTTGGTTTATTTTCGAAACTGAGTTTTGAATCAAATGCTGGTTGTGTTGTGTCTTATGGCACTTAACAAGCCCACTGACAATTATCTGTCTGTCAGCGATTTAAGCGGAGTGAGCGTTCCTTGTTTTCTCAGTAGCACCAACTGAGACCAAGACTACGATTTAGCTGCTTCATGAGTCACATTCGCATGCACAAATCCTTTTTATAGGGAGATGGGGGGCACATTCACACACCTCACAGATAGAACAACCAGGCCCGAACCAGGACTCGCACATCCGTGACACCCAGATCACGGGGAAGACACCTTACCTCTATGCTAGGACGCCGGTTGAATTTTATGTTTTATCACCAAAACTGAGAAAACCTCAACGAATCTAAAAATATGAATTTATTGAACAACTGGTACAGCCGGAAACTTATTCCCCATGCAATGGATCCTGCTAAAAATATCTCAAGAGCCCCAGCTTCAACAGGAGGTACTACCAGTCATCGGTGATAGGACCTATAACAGCACTCTCCACTATTATTATACCTTTAATGGAAGAGAGAGCATACTTACCAATGAATTAACCCTCATCATCAGACTCTGGCATCTGGAGGATGCAATATACTTTATAAACATCTTTTTTATATAGATCTATACGAAAAACGGTGCATCCAATTTTTGTGAAGGAACTTGGCGTAATGTCATTTACAATATACGGTCCATTCTAGGGCGTGAAAACTTTAGATTAATTAGGAATGTTAAGGATAGTTTCCGATGATTTAAAATTTGATGTTTCTTACTCTTCATATTGGGAATGTTGCCCACGCTCTATGATGCTAATTTTATTTCCCCGATTGTAACAAATATCGAATAAAAACTCAATATAGCATTATTTTTTATATAATGTTTTATCTTTATCTATGAAGAGTTAAAGGCAAAGAAATGTGAATTGAGTCAAAAATGTTATGGATTCTTTCAACATTATTCGAAACCTAGCAAAAAGTTATGTTTATAAATAAGTGCTCTATTTGATTAAGTTAGGATATAGGCTATTTTTTTTTTTTTAAGTGATACACAAATTTTGACTAATCTTCCCTTAAAGTTCTTCAGAAAAGCCATCTTACATCATTTATTGAAAATAAATTAAAAATACATCTCAAGTATGATATTAGAAAAAATAAATTTGTCACACTTTTCTTCTTTTTTGAGTTTTTTATATAATAATTTAGCTATATGTACTGAATCAAGTGGTATTAGAAAACCACCACAATTATTTTTATTTCAAGAATGTATTGAATACAAAACCAATAGATCTGTAGTTGCCCATGCAATGATATATCTTTATCTATTAAGACTTGTAGACCAGAAAAAATGAATTAGAGGAAGAATGTTATGGGTTCTAACATCTAGTTGTGTGTTTAATCATCTTTATTCAAAGACTAGTAAAAAGTTCTGTTAATAAATAATTCCTCTGTTTGATTAAATTAATTGCTGGAAATGTTTGGAAGTGAAACAAGAATGTGGGCCACTTTTCTCTGAAAGGTATTTAGAAAGGTAACGTAACATCATATATTAGAGATAAATCAGAATTCCATTCCAAACATGCCATTATAATGATACAAAGCTCCACACTTATCTTCTAACAAGAGTTGCTTATATAATAATTTATCTAGATACACTAAATCAAGTGGAATCAGAAAACCACTAGGTTATGGATATTGCCCATTCAGATTTTATTTCAAGAATGTAGTGACTCAGAAAAGATGAAATCGCTTAAATCTAGACACGTCAGGCCCTTACTAAACTCTGCAAAAGAAATGACTTTATTTCAGAGCACTTTTACTGAAGTCTAATTACTTGCTTTCTGATCTCCAGGGATTGCCGGAAGCCGAAAATAAACGAGGCATGTAATGGCCGCTTTCCTCACTGCATTTTTATGGTTTAAATCACAGCGCCTCAGAATGGTTTTGTTGTTTGGAAATTTCAACGATTTTAAATCTTTCTGCAGGTTCCACCATCCTTGTATTGCTTAAAAGAGATTTGAAAAAATAATCATTATCTGCCAGAAAAGGAACATTATTACTATTTGTTTTAGATAAGGTAAGTAAGGGACCATTAATTTACAAACTCCAGTAATTCTTTTAAACCTTAAGATATTTAACTGATTGATTGGTTACTGAAATCAATTATAAACTTTTGCCATCTTATTAACGTATAGAAAATTTTAACCTTTCAAGAAAATCGAATCAATAAGTAATAAAATGAGTAGAAAAAATTATAAGATCATAATTATGAATACATTTGCTTAACAAAATGCACGACTTCTTCAAAAACTGTATTAAAAACCGAAGTAAATGATAGAAATATTGAAAAGATGCTATTTATTTAAAATAGATAGGAAAATATTGTTTATTGTAAAATGGTTAGCAGTTTGCTAGAAACTTTTGTAGGTTAAATATGATTTTAAACGTTATTAATACATTGACAAATATCTATTAAAACTCATAATGATGCAAATGATTATCTGCAGCATTATTTTATACGTATTTGTCTAAGTCCTTATATAGTAGAGTCCCTGAAAATAAAAGATATTTGTTCCATGAAATTAAAAGAAAATTGAAAAATAATTATTATCTGCAGAAGAGGAGCATTATTATTATTTGTTTTAGATGAGGTTAATAAGGAACCATTTATTTACAAACACCAGTAATTCGTTAAAAACTTAAGATATTTAACTGATTGATTGGATGCTGTAATCAATTACGAACTTTTACCATTTTATTAGCATATTAAATTTTTTTAACCTTTTAAGACAATCAGATCAATGAATAAAATGATAAATGAGTACAGTAAACTGTAAGAGAACAATTATGAATACTAAATGCAAGCCTTATTTAAAATCATTTATCAGATAAATAAAGCAAGAGTACAGAAGCATTGAAAAGATGTTATTTATTCAAAACTGACAGCAAAATATTGCTTATTGAAAAGTGTTCAGCAGTTTGGTATGAATTCTTGCAAGTGAATTTTGAACGCTCATACATTGACAAGTATCTGACAAGTATTGTCTGAATCCCAATTTTCTACATATTAAGACATAGTTCTCTTATAGTAGAGACAATGAAAAGCTTGTCGTTCTGTGAAATTAAAAGATATTTGAAAAAAATAATCATTATCTGAGAGAAGAATATTATTATTATTATTTGAGATAAGATAGGGAAGGGTGCATTAATTTACAAACTCCAGTAATTTTATATTTAAAGCATTTTAAAATTTAATAACTTATATACCTTGATTGATCGAATGTGGTAATCAATTATAAGCTGTTGACACTATGTTGTCATTTTAAAATTTTAATCTTTTAAAATAACCAAATACATAAATAAGAAGATAAATCAGTAGTATAAATTTTCAAATCACAATTATGAATACATTTGTTAAACAAATTTTCTCATTATTTTAAAACATTTATAGGATAAACAAAGAAAATATTGAAAATATGTTGAAGTTATTCAAAAATGATCGAAAATGTTGATTATTAAAAAGTGTTTTGCAATTTGATTTGATTTATGTGTGATGTTTGACATACATTGACAAATATATACACAAGCGTATAATGATTTAAAATCGTCTACATCACTATTTTTCACATGTTTAAGTCACAGTTTTTATACACTAAAGACCCTGAAATCTGAAACGTGCATTTTTTTTACTACAGAATTGATGCGCTTTGGGATTTACTTGCAGAACTATATCTGATATAAATGACTTTTTTCAGACTCCAATATTAGATGCTATAAATCTTTATCTTCTAAAATGTAAGAGCACATAGGGCAACAGGATCGCTTTTTATGATGAAAATAAATCCGTATTAAGTCAAAATTGAAAATACTTCGAGATTTCTTAAACACATTATAAGACATGTATTTAATCTTAAAAACTTAAAAGAAAATTATATTATTTTTATCGTGATACTTATCAATTCAAGTTTTCAAAAATGTAGAATTAATACATTTATTATTAAAACATTAATAGGTGCACTGATTTTTTCAATCCTTTACATTAATTAAAATGCAATTGCTTTAAGAAGGTATATGCAACAACAATTGTTATATTGTTTAAGAAAAGGAAGTTTTTAAATTATATTTTTTAAATACACTTATAAAATACCAAAAACTATTTAAAATTTCTCTTTATCACGTAATTAAAGATTCTAATTTTTCCTGTTCATATTTCACGGATATATATTCCTTTTAACTTAAACAAGCATGATTATTAGATAGTTACGAAAATAAACAATAGTGACATATGTAATAAAGCAACTTTTGATTACCAACCATCGAAATATTTCTTCATAAAATACAAAGAAATGAGTGAAAACATATCAAAAGTGCGTCTGGATCTTAATCATATTTCAAAATATTTTATTTAGTAGGTAGTCAGTTTTTTATTACCTAAATGATATATGTTATTTTACATATGCCAAAAGAATTATGATGTTTACTAGCTCCTTATATAATTTTCTAGGTTCATGGTTTAAAATAGTTTGTTTACTAACCATTTTCAAAAAACTTGGCTGTCATACTAAATATTGGAATCGCAGCCAAATCGCTGTCAATGATAGTTTCTTGAATGTGTTAATAAGCAATGAAGACAGAATTTGTGGATCATCATTTCATGACATATTCATCATGCTAGTCCGTTATTTTTGGTCATGAAGTTATTGTTGCATATCTTGAATAAATATTTGAGCTTTCTATGTGAAAATTAATTTTGTGTTAAGAGCCATTATCTTTCGTCTCTTTTTAATTGAGATTAAAATTTTACTCACTAGTGACTTTTAAAAAATAATGGCTTTGAAATTACTTTTCGTTGGGTTCCAAGTCATATCAGAATCTTGGGGAATGAGATGGCGGATTTGGCAGCAAAATCTACAATGGCCTTTTTAAGTAAGGACTTCCCTATTGTGGCATTAAAAGGTCCATCTATCATCACATTTGTTCTAACTGCCAAAAGTCATGGGATGTTTTAAATTTTATTAAAACATACATTGTTTCTTTGCTTGTTCATCCTATACGTGAGATAATGTAAAATTGATTTGCCTCCGTATAGGGCATACACGGTTCATTCATAGACATTTTATGTTTGTCCCAAACGCGTCTATTTATTGCAGCTGCTTTCCTTTCACTACTCGACATATTTTAATTGAATGTCATGTTTTTAATTCTTATCGTGCTGAATTTTTTTACCTCGCCTTCTCCAACATTACAAGGTGCACTAAAAGTACCACCCAAATATTTTAAAATTATTAAGCGCTATTTTCTTTTTTGCTTGCATATAGCAGTTTTTATTCTGTTTGTATTGAACACTCTTTACTTATAGCTTCGCTGAATCAAATTTTCAAGAATCATGATTTTAAATTTTAAGATGCTAAAGAATTTTTATGCCATACTTTATATGTATTTTCATCTTTACACATCTCTGATTATAATTTAATGTGAATAGTTTTTTTAGAAATCTTTTATAATGTTACCATTTGATTGGTTCAATATACTCAAACATGGCTCTTGCGCCAATAAACCACTCTAAATCAAATTAAATTAACCAAACTTTCTCATCTTCTAAAAGATTTGAAATATTCCATTCTTGTCAGTGTGTTATTCTTTCCAGGCATCTCTCTTAGCATTAAATTAAAAAAAAATTATTATGAAATTACATTACATACCATTTTTTTCGAATTTTACTCAATTTCTAAAATTTCATATGAAAACAAAAATTCTTCGTCTTCTTTGTCTCCCTTGGAAACAATAGGTATTGAGAATTTAAGCTACGGTTATCTTTGTTTTTGAATCATACCCATGATATACAAAGTGAATTTTAGTTAATACGTTGTTAAAATTATTTCATATTTTTGTAATCTGATCGGCTTTTGCTTTAAATTCTCTTGAAAAATATGTATTTTATATTATATACTGAATGTTTGACATAATCCCGCTTACCAAATACAACTATTTCAAGTTTGATTAATCGATGAATAGTCAAAATAAATTCTCATAAGTCTTTCAAGTGCGTGAATTCAGTGTTTTGCTCATGTGTCGGGGGGAGGGAGGCATGGTGGTCAAATGGTATGGTCCTGGTAGAAATCTCAAAGTGCGAAAGCCTATTCCATTTGATGTCATGGGTCAAATGCTTTTACACTGGCAGTCGTGCTGGTGCCTGGTAGAAAGCCTATGCCGTCGTTTTCTGAAATGGATTCTGAAACCATCTAATGGGGAGTGCAAGATTACTGGTCCATCCCAAAATGACCTTAAGGTAGTTTCAAAATTGGATGTTAATATAACTAATCTAAACGCATCTATAGGAGTAACCCTGATTCTGGAAACCAAAACCTCTCTTTTCATCGATTAAAAATGTTAATACAATTATGTTTTACGCACTTAAATTGTTTCATGCTTGTAATAATAGTTTTTTCTTTGACAGTGTAATATTTTAATATTTTTTGCGACTTGATTATAAATCTGTCACGTAATTTTATTTAATTTTGATTCAGTACACATTAAAATATTAAAATGTAATACACAAACACACACACACGTGCGCGCTCTCTCGTTCGCGTGTGTGTGTAAATCAAAATCTGCAGATCAAATTCAAAATTCCAGAAGTGTAAGAAACCAATAATACGATACAAAATAAGCCAAAATGAATATACAAGTAAGGAAAATATTTAAACGTTTATTAAAGATTTTAAGGAATTTATTAATATTATTCCTGTTAGGCTTTACATTTTTACCATTTCCTTTTTCGACCTCACGGTATTCGAATTAAAATATATTTTCCACATTTTAGTTTAGAAATAAAAGTTATTTTATTTATTTATTTATTTTTTGAAATTCAAGTTTTTATAACTTTTTCACTGTTACTTCTTCCCGTAAGAGATATCTTATTCTTTTCATATCAAGGAAGTTTTTAACTCTGACGTTTGAATGAATGTTTAATATTTAAGATACCTGTGGCATTATTGATAAATTAGAAAATTAAAAGAAATGTAATTTAATTATAGTACATACAAATAAATAGTATATATGTTTAAATTTATATACAAATAATAAAATAAAAATAAAAATACATACATAAATTTATTGACACTGATTTGAAAAAATATCGAGATTATCAAAAGTAATAAAAAAATACAGAAAAAGATTATTGTAGGGAACACAAATTTATTGAAACAATAGTTATGATTAAAAAAATTAGTTTAAAAAGGAAAGAAATAGCACAAAGAAAAAACTCTCTTTCAATAGGCTATAAATTATACAAGAAGTAAGGGGATTTTTCACAATAATGAAGACGTGCACTAATAGATATTTTAATTTTGAGAAGGAAATACGGTTAAACATTGGTTTTTACCGTTTTTTTTTTCTTTTATTTGTTTGGTATGCTTATCCGAAACTATACTTTATCATAATTAATTTAACCTGAACCATTCTAGTATTTGATCCCCTGTTATTGTTTATTTTGAGCATTAGTAACGATACTTTTGATAAAAAGAAATTCTCTGGAAATCATTTATTCTATTTCAAGAAAATAAATCGGGGACCTTTTTTAAAACCAAAATCAAACAATTAGGCATAAATCAACTAATAGCGTACTTTCTTTTTGGTTTAAGTTGAGAGGATTCTCTTAGTTAGTGAAGAAAAAATTGGTGATGGTTGTCTAAACTTAGTCAAGATTTAATAACTGTATATATTTTAAATTAAATCAAGACGTGTGGTAGCGGAGGTAAGATGGTATTAACCAGGAAGGGAAATTAACTAATAAAAAACTAAAGTAGGAATCAATGTTTTGAAGAAATGTTTATTTCCTAAACATCCTTTTTGAGAAAATTCCAAAGGCATGTTTCTATTTTTTCCTAAGAATGTATTCTAATAAACAATTTAACTTAAAAATTATTTTATTCATTTAATAAATAAAATTTTATCGCAAGCGCCTTTGAAGATTTCAAAAGATGCAGTGTTAAAAAGAAAAATTAAAGTCACTTTTTTTTTCATGAATTTTTTGACAATAGCAAACGAGCAATTGTTACCTTTCTAAACAACATAAGGTCTGAACATCGTCTCTGAGGGGAATATAAAAGGAATTATATCATATTTCAATCTTTCATATTTCTGACAAATTAGTTAGTTCTTAGTTCACGAATTCTCATTGGACATTTAAATTAAATAACTTAACTGTTTCCTGAGTCAATAATATACATAATCCATTGGACTCAAGTCGGTGAACAGGTTGGCCATTTAATATACTCTTTATCTACTTCAAAAGTCTTCCACAACACTAGTTCGTGAAATCGATCGTTTTCGTCCATTGAAAGGAACTTATCAGAGGCCTCTTCCGCATTTGATAAAACCAAAAATTATTTTAAAATCTTGTTTCGGAATCTTCTATCTGCTGAGCTACTATACAGGAAGATGTAAATGTCTCTGTGTCGTGCTTATTACTGCAGAAACCGTAAGCAAACCGCCAATGCATTGTGACCTTTAGCAAAGAAAATTGGAAATTATTTCCCCTCCTTCTTTCTTTCCGTTTGAGGATACGGCGATTATCTAGCTCTAAAGAGAATCTAGATTTTCTCAGAAGAGAACTCAATGCAATTATTTGCTGCTCCAACTGCAATATTCACTCAACCAGTTTCTTTTCTCTCTGAGGCAAAAGAAACGCACGTTACTTCAGGTAGCTCCAAAAAGTTTCCTTTGCAAATGAGCGCCATTTCTCGTTATGTTTCGATGGCCTGTTATGGGTAGATAATGACCTTCACTTCCTTCTCTTGCACTTGAAAAAGCTTGATTTTCTGCGAACATCTACATAAGTTTGGAATACGTTCCGAGTCTATAAATTAAACTGTATGACACTCCCGTGAAATTTGTCATTTGTCCTTGTAATGAGATTCTTAACTAAAGATTTGTTTTAGAATAATTAATTTTGCGAAATCATAACTTTGAGGCATTCTTGCTAATCACTTGACAAAAGGAATTAATTACAAGTAATTTGGGGAAGGAAGGTGACATAATCTGAAATTCTCTCTTTCTGGTCAATAAATTAAGTTTTAAGGCACAACAAAGAAATTCTCCATTTGTCTGTGAAATGAAACTCTGCCTGTTTTACAAATTATTTTTGTAACCATTAATATTGCTGACTCATAATGTTGATTCATTTCTCTAAATCATTCGGCAATAGAAATTAATAAGAAAGTATTTCTTGGTAAGTTAAATAAAGTAATTTTGAATTCTTATCTCAAGATTGGGTTTCTTGTGTTTCAAAAAACTCATTTTTTACACGTTACAGTAGTGAAATATAAGTACCATGTATGTCACGTGTAAGAGGTTTCCTGAAGATATTTCTTCCTGCTAACGTCTTTGAAAAACTATATATAAATTCAATACTTTTGATTTAGATTTAACTTTTTAGTCTTTAACTTTCTCCTATCTAATAAGTCATTTTCAATCAGTGCTAATTTTCACAGCAGTTTTCAACAGAATCGCGTGTAATCCTAGAACTCTATGATAGAAGAAATTTTCTGCTATTGAATAATTATTGGTATAATTCATTTAGTTGCGAAGTAGAGGAAAACATTGGGTCCTCTTTAGGGTTTTCAAGCATTGAAAATATATAACTCACACACAAAATTATTATGTTTTAAAGATCCACTTGAAAACAAATACTTGTCAGTTTGATTCATTTTTGACTCAAAGTACTTTTAAAATCTGAGTGAAAAAAGGACTAGATTCTTCAAGTAACATTCAGAAGTTTACTAGGATTTTCTTCAATTTGCGTAGAATCAAAAGATCAATTATTCGGTGAGAAGAACTAGTATTTGGTTCAATGATCTCAATAAAATTACCAACATTTTTTGTTGTTGTTGAGACTTGAAATCTGACAGAAAGCGTTGTTACCGATTTTTAATATCGTGATCTTATCTTCGAAGAAAAACTGCAAATTAATTCAAAGGAACTATGGGAAGCTAACTGCGAAGCGCATTAATTACTATCCCTATTGTACTATGGAACAATTAATATTATATTGCATTTATACAGTACTCTCGACACTTAGCTCATATGCCTTTTGATTGATCTGTAGATGCGAAGCCAGTTTAATCGTTTGATAGCACCTGGTACAAATACGTGCCGCTACATATTTCTTAACGCGTTCCAGTTTAATACTTATAAGCCAAGAGTTATCCTTCTCCATAAATTCCATGGATATATATGGAGAACTTTTGCATGGTACATAATGCATTCCAAAATTCATGGCCCATATGTTATGAGGCAATAAAACACCAATTTTAACAATATTCAGCATAGAACATATGGTGACAAACACAGCCAAATAGATGAAACCAGATAAAACCTGGTAATAATAATATATTTGTAATTCTATCCCATAAAATTACTTTACTAATTTCCCATTCTTGGTTGGTCCTGCGACAACATGCTCCGTGTAGAATATCATTTGAAGTAATGAGTCATAGAAACCCCTAATGTCTGGGAACACTGATTGCATCTAACACGAGGATAATTTTCCCAACTCCAATAAATCACAAAAGAAATAAAAGAGTACAAAACAAAATGAATATATTACCGAAAGTTAGTAGAAGTAGCCATAAAACGAATAAAATAATGTGTTTGAGTTTCAACTTTTCACGATGTTTGCAATTACATATTTCAAACATTCGGTCTATGATTTATGGAATATTTTTTTACACTTTAATGTAAAATCAACAGTTGCATTAGCCTTGAAGAGATTTCATAAACCAATATGTTACAAATATTTATAAATTAAATGCATTACATTTCATTCCTTATTTCACCCCCACAGGGGGCACCTCAGGCATACGGATGAAAATGGTTGTTTGTCATCGCCGCCCTGGAAATGCATGGAGGTTGCTATTATCTTCCAATGGCTGGACACTCCTCATGTCATCGCCGCTCAGGAAGTTCGTTGAGGTTATTATCATCTTCTAATGACAGGACATACCTCCTATGAGAGGGGGTTCCATCACTGGTGATGACCCTTAAGACTATCTTAGTTCCCACACGTGCTATCGTGAAGAACGCATCCTTCAGACTTCAACCGAGTGCCATGAATCGGAGTAGTTAGATATGATATCTTGTATTTTTATAAAGTTATTGTTAAAAAAACAATCAGTTTTCTAAAGACTCTTGGTTTTTCAGATTCGAAAGCTAATTTATAGAGTGTTTTAGCATAAAGACATGAATCAGGTTGTTAATAGGAAACCACCAAAATCACAAACTGGCTACTACAACATCGCCGAAAGATGCACTGGAAAATCTGAATGATCGAACCGTAACAACAGTAACACTGGTTGGAATTGTGGTTGAGTCACAAGGTCATCACCGACCACGGTACAGCCGTCCCCTAAGATGTTCGTCCCATCATTGATGGGAGGGATCCCACCTCCACATTTTTTGTATTCACCATGAGGGCGAAAACCACCTACAATACCAGACGCTTCTCATCCTCAATTACAAAGTGCCCTCCCTCCTCATGAGTTATTGTAAATGGAAAAAACATCCTAAAGCCCATACGAATTTCTTAAAGCTTTTTATATTTTACAAAATATTATTCAGAGTAAATGCTGATTTATGAGCAACGTCTAAAATACATCTTCGATCAATGTGTACAAAACCCCAAATAGCAGATAACATATTTATTCATATGGATGGGCTGTAATTCCTTCTTATTCAGTCTTACTTATTCCAACTTTATTATTATTATTTTTAAATAAAGATGGAAATTCGGAATCAATGTTTCTGTCATTTTCTGATATATTAGAAGTTCGAAATTTTGTTCACTTATTTGTTTTAAAATATAATATATTATTTTAACCTATTGTGGCTGGCAGATAGAGCATGACAGATTGGTAACAATTGACATCTATCTGCCTGTTGATCCGTTGGTCCTGTCACAAATCACATGATTCTCATCAATATCATGCCGCCTCTGTGGCGGAACCGACTTTTATAAAATATGAAAGTTCCTCTACCGTAGTGGCGGCATCGATATCGACGTCACTATGAAAACACCGCCAATGTGGCGGCACTGATCACAAAGGTTAGTATTTACAGTAACTATTTGATTGGCGCAGTATAGCTAGATATGGCTCTTGCGCCATAAAAACCCAACCAAAAAACAACAACAACAGTATTTACAGAACACGATTATGTATTAATAGATTAATTAAATTAAATTTTCATTCCAACAAACTAGTAGTTAATTTCAGAAAAGCTGTATTTCGAAAATTTTTAATATTTATAATAAATTATAAACTAAAGTGTAAATCTTAGAAAATAGTTAAAACGTAGAAAAAAATCGATTTCTTATATATTAATTAAAAACTGTTTTTATTTGGATAAGCCCCTTTAAGAATATAACTGTACAGTAAAAGTGTAAAATAGATACAAAAAAAATCTTAATAGCTTATTCTGCTGATGTTAGAAAGTTTTTCAAAAATAAATTATTACGTCTTTTTTATATAACAATTAACCAAATTTTATAATATTTATAATAAATTGTGAAAATCTAAAACCCTAGAAAATAATTAAATCGAAGAAAAGAAATCGACTTTTTATATATTAATTATAATATATAAAAAATAATTCTATAATTAATTTTTATTTGAATAATTCACTTAATATTTTTATTGACTAATTCATTTTAAAAAGTTAACTATACAGTAAAAGTGAAAAAGTATACTAAAAATTTGCCAAATAAATTGCTCTGCTTTGATATTACAAAGTTATTCAACAATAAATTATTATGTCTTTTTATATTATACTTCATGGGGCATTTTACAGCGAAAATATTTTTGGATGCATTGCACAAAGTTAGCAATAAAGACCTTCCTGATTTAATTAAAGGCAAACAAATATCCGAATGAAATTAATTGGTAAAGCTTGAATGAAAATACATATTTAGTACCAATTATAATAATGGAAAAGCTTCGTTCGCTTAATTGTTTAACGTCTATATGTGCCTTAGAGCTAAATTCCAGGAAGCGCATTTGTTATGTTCTGCACATATATTTATTTTAACATTTATTTTTGAATATTTATCATTAATTGTTATACTATGATCAATAGTTTAGTAGAAAAATGGACATATCTTCCAGTAAATAAAAAAGGAGCAAATATTTACCAATATAATACATCTCGTCTTTTTATTTTATAATGTAGACTTAGTTTACAATAACAATATGCTAAAGGCAATGACTATGAATGGAAAGTTTAAAAATAATTTTAGGATAGTAAAATTTTAAAAAAGAAAAATATATATTCTTTTCGAATTCATATGAATGAATTATTGAATGCTCGAAATGAATATAACATAAAAGCATATTCAATACCATCGAACTGTATCCGAAGGACGGATCTTGTTTGGTGTACTTTTACGTACAGGGCTGGAAAATCTTTTGATAAAATGCCAAGTTTCGTTGTTTGCTATGAAAAGAATTATCGATTTTCTCTAAGAAGTTTCAAGTTTCCACGAAAACACTCCCAAAAAATGTTGTGAATTAAATTGAATTCTCAGTCGCAAGATTAAAAGGCAATTCCTTTCACAATTCTAAAAAAGCAGGGATCCGAATTTACATTTAAATGAGATAAAATGGGGCGATTCTGTCAGGCTTTATCATCAATCAGTGTTTACGCAATGTGTCACCATTGAAGATCTTTGAAAGGTTATTGAAACAGTTTTTTCTCATTTCAAAACAGCAAATTTAAAATATATTGCTTTATGAAATCAGCAATTGATGTCAGCAAACACAAAAAAGTAAAATTCAAAAGATTGTGAATTCAAAGTTGACAACTAATTTTAACAAGTTATTTTCATTTATATTTTTGAATATCCTTGCTCAAGCGGTAGTAAAAATATTTTCTTCTATTCATATGGATCCCATGTTTGAACACTCAGTATTATTGAGTATAGAATAGTTATGTTGATTTCTCTGATAAAATTGCGAATTATTATCTTATTACTCGTTCTTAACTAATATCTTGCATTGGTTTTGTCAATATAACCGAAAATTGTTCCATGCACTGTCGGTTATGAATATCTTCATGCCTCCGATGCAAATCTTTTCGTAAATTATAGCTGCAAATTCTCGATCCATAGTGGTATCAATGTGGGTAATTGATATTTTATATAATTGATAATTTTTAATTGATATATGTAATTAATTTAATAATAATTAATTTATATAATTTAAAAAATTATATGATACATTTTCGTTAATATAATTAATATCTTAACAACATTTTGAGATAATTATTAATAAATAAAGCTGCACAAGTAGGAAATTGGAATCTGAATATTATTTTAACATAAAAATGTATACGATGAATATACTCGTTCATTTGGATACTGCAATTGCCCCTTGAGATGTTTTTATTATAATCTAAATACCTAATTTTAAAATTTAGGACTATACAAAGCAGACTAGTTATTATTAGAAAGCATAAATTTGCCTAATACTAAATTTATAACTAGGCTGCACATTCAAGCTGCGCTGTTGTTTTACTTTTTTAATATTGCTATGATATATGTTATATTCTAAGCAAATCATCTATTAAAAGGTCCTAGTTTTTGTACGTCGTTTGTTTAATAATTCGAGCGCAAGAAGTCTTCGAGAAATTTGAGCTGAAAAATACTAAATGGAGCTAAAACGCTATTTTGTTTGTACAATTCCAATTACAATAAGAACAAGTATAAGATACAAGAATTACCAAGCAGTGTGATGACTCTTCTCGATTTTAATAAGCATAAATACTATTAAGTACAATAAGTACAAGTATGAGGAACAAGAATTACCTAGCAGTGTAATGGCACTTTTTGGTTTTAGTAAAGGTAATTGAACTTCAAACGATATGCATTGAATATCTAGCATTTTTACGTATGAATCACTTTTATGAAGACATTATCCTATAGCCAGTGGTATTAGAATATCTGTAAACTTCACTTTGTATGTATTTTATTTTTCACATCAATTTTCAGAAAAGTTAAATTTTTTTGAAAAAAAATCTTCAAGAAAAATTCCAAATGTTTTAGACTTCTTTTAGTTATGCATAAAACCAAAGTTAAAATTTCTAATTATGGTTATCCATCAACCTTAAGCAAAGGATTATCTCGCGATATCGACATCCATCACCTTTGACGTATATAACTTACCATTCTGCAAAGTAAATAAAAAAAAACATATTCAGTAATTTTCAATTAATGAAAGTAAGTGATTGCTGAGTTTTTGCGAACAACTAAAAATAACTAATATTGACTGTCGTAGTATCCTTGTAAGTTAAATCTATATATTTTAAGTAGATAATAGCAAAGGTGTATTTTCTTTTAAGCTGCTAGATATTCAGTTTGATTGTGTGCTAATCATAATATATGCTCAATTGCAAAATCCCTTTTATTTTATGTTAAAATTATTCAAATAAAATACATTCACACGATATATGATATTCAGCTTAACGTTTATTTGTAAGAGTCTTATTAAATCGATTCTTTTTGTCGAACTGTCTTTTTACACTAAATTGCTAAATATATATAAAATTTTGTTTCTGAAGGTCTAAGGTCTAAGCCAAAAATATATAGAATAAAATTATGTATAAAAATGTATAATCCTGTGATGCATGCTAATATAATAGAACGATATGTAATACTGAATTAAATATTCTAGAAACAATCTAGGTAAAATATAGTTAGCTTTATGCTCATTTAAAAATAGTTTTCGTCTTTCCACCTCTTTTCTTAATATACGAACTTTAAGCCCACAGTGAAATCTTTATCGAAACACGTCCTTTGCATATTTTCTCCAACGTTAGTTGAAACATTTTCCGAGATATTCTGAGATTCTTTACGAAGACAGTGGTTGAAGTGAGCATTTTTTTCCTTCTTCGTCTTTCGTTTAGACGTTAAACAGTCCGCTATCTCTTCCTGAAAGCTCTAAAGCTTTCTTGTTCTCTGCTTCTTAAGCTTTCTTTCAAAACGTTTTTCGCAAGTTTTAAAGTATTCACCTTCACGCATGAAAGTTCCTGAAAAAAAAAACTTTCTATATAATTTTTTTTTGTCTCACTGAAAATTTCAGTTGAAGTTCATATATCGCTTATAGTTGCATTTTCTCCTAAAAGTTTGGCGAAATTTTTCATTCTCTATAACTAATTTACAAGCCGGGAAAAACCCAGGATAACCGTTTTTTGATTAAAAATAATCTTAAGAATATTAATCTTAACTGACTCAAAGAAATACTGAATAAATATATATTGCTAGAAATTATCCGTTGAAAATATGTTATAAAAATATAAAAATGCACAGAAACGTATAGCAACAAATTCAATAACAGGAATGCAATAATTCGATGATGCATATGAACAAAAAATTCTTTACAGAATCGAAAAATATATTTTTTTTATTAACACATTGTAAAGCTAGGGGAGTTTCGTATCATTGTTACATGATATTGAATACAGTACCTCAGTAGGCAATTTACGAGACACAGATAGGAATAGGAATTACTTGGACCTATACCAACGCATATCTATGAATATGAAATACTCGAACCTATACCTATGAACTGAAACGCTTGATGCACTATATATGCATTTATGAAATTAGACATCATAGGCCATCAAGACTTAGAATATCTGCAAAGATGATATTCAGGAAATCCTGGATAGGCTTTAACCATCGCTTGTTCAAAATATTGTTGGGTATATTATTTTTTATTCATCATTTCAAACCGTTGTTATTAAGTGCAAAATATTTGGCTAGTTGTTAGTTGAAGATTTATTGACAAATAAAAGGCATTAATGTTTAAAATGGTAATTCAAATATATATATAAGTAAACTAGAAAGACATAAATGGCATATTTATGAGAAATTTATATCAACATAATTGAAAGAGTTTACCAGTTATCTCAAAAATTTTACATAATGCGAATTTTCATAAAATATGAATCTTGTATTACAGACAGAAAGCATGAGAATGCAATTTCTTTTGTAAATAACATTTTAAGTTATGAGGTAGGAACGTTTGAGTATATGAAAAATTATTGACAATTTTTTACCTTCTAATTTCTAAGATCATTCTAGTTCAAGTACATCTATATACTAGAAGGCTCCAGTTTCTCATTCAACGATAAGGAACGTTTTCTACCTTCCACTCAAAACCTGATTGATTAGGATTTATATATAAAAGAAAACTGGTGGACTTAGATGGTGACTATTAATTAGCTGAATATTTAGAAAATCTTTTGAGAGCTGTCAGAAATTCTCTCAGTGCCTTAAATGGATCTGGACGATCGTATCCTCGGGCATTTACTTAATCATTACAAAACGAGGAACAATTTTGCCTCTGTATCCAAGCGTCTCAGGAGTCCATCATAGTTCCACTGAATGAACGTATCGGATCTTTCATATGAATAAAGTTAATATATATATATATCAAGCATACAGTAACAAATAATTATGTTGTAAAAAAGATTGTAATTTTTTAGGGCAGACCAGAAAAGAAAAAGGATGCTATATTAGAATATATTTCAGTGAACTAATTGAAAAGAAAGGATAAATCACACAAAATGTATAACAGTAACGGTCAAATCACATGAATAACAGCATTATAAGTCTATTCAAAGTAACACGAAAAGATAACCAGGTCGCAGTATCAACAATACACTTTTGGAGTACTTTAAGAATGTATTTATAGGGCTGGATATTTGTAATGATGTATTTATAATTCGCATGCTTTTGATCAAAAAAATATGTTGCATTGTTGTAAAATTGCTTTCCATGAATTCTGAGTCGTACATTTTATCTGGTAAATCTTTTCCTGTCACTGAATTCTCTAATAACCTTTAATTTATAACAGGCTACTCTGAATGACCGGTCCTCAGCAACAGCGGCACAGGCGAAAACTGGGGTTGAGTCTTAAGGACCATCACCGGCCACGGTACAACCCTTCCTCTTGGGAAGTACATCCAGTCATCGATGGGAGGCAGGTGACCCTTCAAATTTTTCTATACTCACCAAGGTGTCAGGAATCAACCACTATGCCAGAAGCTTCTCATCCTCAATTATGAGGTGCACTCAAAACAGAGTGAATTTACAGAGAGAAGGAAACTCATTTCTTTGTATAACTCAATGTTCCTTTGAAACAATGATTTTTCTGTATGATCTGCACTTAGCAAACGACTTTTGGGCATACATTGAATTTTTATCTCATTGTACATAAAATCCTCTCTTTGTTTTGTGAATTTCTGAATTACTTTGTGTATCCCATTATATATCATTAAATAATCCACTTTTATTTTAGGAAAGATAATCATGTAAACGAAATAAAATTATTTTTATTTCTTTTTTTCTGTCTGAAATATAATGGAATATCCAGTTCGGCGAATCTCAATTTCTTAAGAAATGCCAATTAATTAATTATCAGTTAGATAGAGGCGTACTCAACATTTGAATGGAAGGAAAATGTCCGAGAAAATTATGTTTTCAATTTAAACACTTCCAGTGAGAAAAAAAGAATAAAATTGTCTCAAGTAATTACTGTGTGAAACATAAGTATAATAATTATATTGTTAGTAACTCAAGGATTTTCATTTCTTGAATTTTCTGCAAACCGTACATAAATGATTCTTCTTTAATTTCTAATTACCTTCAAAAGTTTAGATCGGAAGCTTATATTTTATAAGAATTCTCACTTCATTATTATCTCCGTTACTTTAACAATTCTATTCCGATAGAAATTATTTTCTTAAGCAATTTTTGTGTCTTTTATGTCTTGGAAAAATCTATTAGTATTATCGAACAGCTACGTTTGTAAAAAATCTCACTGAACTGCGTACATTATTCAAAAGGGTGATTGAAAACTACGCGATCAAGTTTGAATAACAAAATGAAGCATATCTAGGTATTTAAGGTTTTCTTAGATCACTACATATTACAGATCAGATCATTATATATCTATTAAGGAAACTAGTGGGAGTTGTTTCCATGAAATTTTCTAACATATTTTTCAATAAGGTCTTGGCGGTCAATAATCACGAAATATGTTTTGTCATGAATCTAACGTTTTACTGAATCTAACTAGTGAATACATATCTTAGATACTTTCTCTTCTGACTGTTTGTAACCAAAAGTTGATCCAGAGCTACAATTATAATCACACGATTATATACTTAATTTAATTGATTAATGTCATTGCCCCTACATGAATACAAAACTTCAGACCAACAGACGGTGAGTCCTGTACCAGATTTAGTTCAAAATTCGTCGACAATCTACATTTTAGATACTAAACACGTATACCAAATTTTTTAAAATCTAGAATCTTACGTTTTGAACTTATCCAGTTCACTGATATGTTACAATTGCTAATTGTACTTTCACTGGTATTAAAAAATTCATAATTGCCACAGATCTGTACCTACTTTCAATAGATTTAATTCAAAGTTTGATAGAAACCTTCAATTTTGGTTTATCCGTGTACAGAATTTCATCTGTATAGCTCTAAGTTTTTCTTAGTTATCTTATTCACAAACCGATGGACGTTATGTCATAAATTTGTTTTTCTGATTAAAGGAGATCTGAAACATGAAAATGCATTAAAATTTCGAGTTTTAAATTTTTGATGATTGCTATACTTTCTCTGTGCTTCGTATGAGAGAAATTTAAAACGGTAAATAAAAAAGTATTGTTGTTTTCTCAGATTTTAAATACTTTATATCAGGAATTCAGGGATGTAACTAAAATTCACACTTTTCCGAATCATTTCAAATCAAACCAAAATTTCTATTCAGAAGGATTTAAGATTTTGATTTCACCAAATACATAGAAATTCCAAAGCCATTTTGTTAAAACAACAAAAAATTTCTATACATAAAAAATCGAGAGTTTCCTCATAAAATACATCATTAAAAGTTATCAGACATTAAAGCCAAGATTGCTCTTCAGAACTTATTAAGATTTTGATTTCCCCTCAAAATATATTAAAATGTCTCAAGTTATTATGTTAAAACAACATACATATAAAAAAATCATCACGAGTTTTCCATATCAGACAATAATACTAAAAGTTGAAATAAATATATTGAAGAAGTATTTCAATTCATAATTTCCTTTATATAAATTTTTAATAAGGAAATTCTAATAACTTTTCAAAGCAAGGATATCATCCTTCGAATTCATACTGTCATTCTTTACATATTTTGGCCACCGACTATTTTGATTATTCTTTTGAAATATAATGTTCTACAAAAGTAATATAATTTGGAATGAAACGGATTTTTCAATGTTTATCCAGGTTTCGCAGAATTCAAATTAGAGAAAACTGTTAAAGAAATTTAGAAAAAAAAACTTCTGAAAAAAATGAAGGACATATGTCGAAAATCTGCCGGAAGTTGAAAAATATTTCATAAAGCAACGTGGAAAATCAGCATATTTTTGTATTTAATTACAAACATTATTTCATTTCTTTACAAGGAAATGTGTTTGTCACTTTCCTGAGATAATAATCAATGGTGAAAATTAATCCTGAAATATGATCTTTACTTAATTATACGAAACAACTTGAACTTCTGTTGACCTCCATCTCTCTTAAATAATCACCCATCACTTAATTTGAATAAAAGTTTATGTTCAAGATCTTGAGGAGATACATTCTTTACCATCTTAAATTGAAGACAAGAAAGACACAATTAAAAAAAATTGCCGCTAACAAGTCCTTCCTGTGAGCTTAAAAACATCGATGACGAACGACCTCCACAAAAGATTTGCGGTTGACCTTCACAGCAGCAGAGTTTGTATGAAACAAGAAACGGCGTTTTTTTTCCTTCCAAAAAAGAGGCGATACTTTTTGGGATTTCCAAAGAAAGTAAGGGAAAGAAAAGTAAAAAGAATATTAGTAAACCAAGGAAAAATCAATAAAGCAACATTCTGGAAAGGAATTCTACCTTTCTGCTTGTGAAAACCTCGTTGTATTATATATGTCCCCACAGACGAATGAATGAATTGCGATCAATAAAAAAAGCAATTAATTAATTAAATTAAGTGTTTGTGATTAAATTTATTCAACTAGGATATATTCAATAACTACTATAAATAATATCAATGGAATAATGTTTTTATTGGCATTAATTATTTAATTAATAAAATACGGGCATTTTATTTCATTTAATAGTGTAGCATACGGGAAATTTTACAGAAACGAAGATATTCATGTTGCAAGTTAACAAAGGAATGAAAAGCAAAAAGAATATTAGTAAACGAAGGAAGAATCAATAAAGCAGCATTCTGGAAAGGAATTCTACCCTTTTGCTTGTGAAAACTATGTTGTATTATAATATATTCCCTCAGACAAATAAATGAATTGTGATCGATAAAGAAAGCAATTATTTAATGAAATTAAATGACTTTGATTGTATTTATTTAGGTAAGACATATTAAATAAAAACGATCAATGAAATGTTGTTTATATTGCCAAAAATTATTTAATTAATAAAATACAGCATTTGATCCCATTTAATAGTAGCTTACGGGAAATTTTTGAGCAACGAAGATATTGATGTTGCAAGATAAAACTTTCTGAATCAAATCTGTCTCACTGAAAGCTCTTCTCGAGGTAAGGGTATATTGAATGCATACTTAACCTATTGAATAATTATGAAGGGCGAATTCATTATCTTAAGTAGTTTTAAAATGAAACCTCTTTCGGTTGGGTTGAAGAAAAATTCGATGGAAAGAAGAAATCGGCACTTTACTTTGATTTGCTTGACTTTGATATTAATCTCAATTTCTGAGAAACCAAACAGTTTTAAAATGAAAGGTTGTGGTTAAAGGGTTTAATCAGTTTGAAAATGTATTAATACTAGCATCTTTGCTAAAATGTTTAGCTACAAAATAATCACTTCTCAGAAAATGACACTTTTTTGTCTTTTTACTCGATGCGTATTTGAGATATTGTTGATTGAATCTTATTTTATATATTTCATATTGTTGATTGATGCTTATCTTATGCACTGCATATTATTGATGGATGCTTATCTTATTGAACTTTCTGAGAGAAAAAAATTACTATATCAAAATATAATTTGTTACGAAAGGTGTATATATATATATATATATATATATATATATATATATATATATATAT
>JAPMOQ010061070.1:431068-532045 GCA_026543055.1 Argiope trifasciata
CAAATTCTTTTGATATTCACATTATTTCATTCTTTAGAAAATCTTTCAAGATAATTTTTTTAATTAGATATTTTTCAATGTCTCACAAGTCATTAGAAAATAAACTTAAAACTAAAATAATCATAAAAATATGTCCGCAGTCAGCTAGTTCAATTTCAAATGTCTTTTAGCGCAACTTTTTCGAGAAATTATAATTTATCAAATGCTGTTTTCCATTTCATAAATGTTTTCATTAGAGAAATCTTTCCCTGAAAACTGTGTAAAGTATGATTTAGAAACTGCCTTATATAAATTCTTCCATTCATCTTTCCTTTAACCCATATAAATATAAATTTCTTCCTTTCATTAATCCATTAACTCATATAAATTTCTTCTATTGATTATTCCATCAACCCATATAAATATAAATTTCTTCTATTGATTATTCCATCAACCCATATAAATATAAATTTTTCAATTCATTATTCCATTTACCCATATAAATTTCTTCCATTCATTATTCTATTTACCCATATAAATATAAATTTCTTCCATTCATTATTCCATTTACCCATAAAACAATTAATTCTTCCATTCATCATTAATTTAACATATATAAATTTCATCCTTTCATTATTCCTTTAATCCTTAATCTCTGATTTATTTGCTATTGTTTTTCATATTATATCGCAGATTGGTGTTTGCAAAATTACGTTTCTCAAATTCTGACTCAATTGTTTTAATAAAAATATAATTGATATAACTTTATTCAATACATATCTAAAATACAGCTACCGGACAGGCATTTCATTTTATTAAACTCGTATTTCTAGCGAAGATATACTTAAAGTTTCGTTTCCTCAGCTGTCAATGACGTGAATTCGAACCATTGGACTTTCCCTTTGTCCTTCTCACAGGATAGCTTTGTATATCCTATTTCAATAAAATAATTCCTGCTCAAAAAAAGCAAATTTGGCGATTAAGAAATGACGTGAGAAACATCTATGAGTTTCTTTTAACTTTTCTAAAACATATTACTTCTCTTTATAATGCTTTTTTATTTATTCATGTAAAAATTTCTATTTTTTACATCGTTTACGATATCTTTTTTGATATTTCATAATATATTGTACCCCATTACTGGTATGTTACAGAAATAGTTATTTTGTCTCATTTCCAAACAAAATGAAGAAATTCGAATTCATATTTTTATATTCAAGTATACAGGTAAGTATGTGGTAAGACATCTTAGAGTAACATATGGAACTTGGCTATTGGAATTTCTGTCGTTGAAGTAAAAGGTAAGGCTGTCAATCCCCATAAGCACAATATGTTTTACAATATTTCTACAATAATTTCGCGATGCATTCACAATATCGAAGAAAGAAATATTGCTTAATATATTTGTGCTATTAGGGATCGATTTCTGAATTTATATCAATACTCTATTTGGCCACTCCATTACTTGGTGAGACGATGCTATTGTCTGTTTATTGCAATAATGATTATGATCATTGCACTCTTTCCGAATAAGACGGAAGCTCTATTAAAACTCAAAGGTAAGTTCACAATAAATTGCGTCAGAATAATATCCATATTTGGAGCTGTATATTGGTGTATTGCTAATCTCGTAGATCGACTTAAAAAAATTGCTAAGGTAATTATTGAATTAGTATCAATATTCGCTTAACATCTTCATCGCGTTTTACCTAAGATGTTTTAAATATGATCGAATGAGATATTGCCTATCTTACTGGCACTACAAAAAGAATTTTGATTATTAAATTGCAATTAATATGTTGTACTTAATTACAGATTACTAACTTAAAAATATTGTAAACTAAGTTTTAATCTGAATTATTCGTACCTTTTCTGTTTTTTGTTTAACACTTCGTTTATTTCAGTCATTCTGTTTTCGTAAGTTTTACTTAATTATAAGAAAATAGTTTAATTATGTTTCCTGTGACTATTGAGCAAATATGTCTGTAGCAAGTAGAAATGTATATATTGTAGTTTCTTCCATTTTATTTCATCCTGGAGAGCCTTTATTGATATCTAGAATATTATTTATTACTGCAATTTGTCTTTAACACGCTGGCTACAGAACAAAGCGCTTCTTTATTACTGATAATATACATGTAACGAACCATCTATCTTTTAGAAGATCTTTTTTTTTCAGTCATTAAGAGCAAAGAAAGACTCATCTAATTAAACAGACAATTCGAATTCCAAACGTGAGTAGGGGCACGTTTGGAATATATATATATATATATATATATATATATATATATATTCCATTCATTATTCCATTAGCCCATATATAAAATTTCGTGTGTGTGTATTATGTCGTTTTTAATATTTTTTATTTAATCAAATGGTAGTTTCAACTTGTGAATAATAATAAAAATTTGGTTCCCAATTATCCTCAGATTTTATCACGTAAGCCTCCCTGTTAAGCATTAAAATTGTTTTGGAATCGAAGATTCAAATGCTGATAAAATCTCGCACTAACTATTGCAATCGTTTTAAACCGAACGTATTAATCCAAAAAGTCAACAAATTAGATGGAAAATTATCTTTTTTTAGAAAATTAATAACCAAATTAATTGGTGATCATAATTACCAAGTGCAATTGAATTAACTTATGAAGGATAACGTTTTAAATCCGAAACATAGAATTACGAAAAATTATTTAAGCTTGCATAATATTATATATGAAGCAATAAATCCAATTCTGTTTAGAAAATAAATTCAATTCTGTTATTTCAATTCAACAATAACCGTGTCTTGAATATCTTCTATTTGTAATACTACTTTAAAATTACCATATCATCTACAACAGTTGATGCCCATGTTATCATTTCTAGAGTATCTGTAAGGCACTCAATAATATGTTGCTCTTAAACCCCTTATTTAATGTAGTATCATGTTATCGTTTCTAAAGCCATTATTTCGTCAATATTATGTTATTTCTAAATCATCGACTTCAATATTACATTATCAATTCTAAAATTGCTACTACTGTCCCATAAATTCTAAAATGCATTACGTGACGATCGTGAAGGGATAAAAATTTAACTTCTTTCTGCCCTCAGTAAGCTTACTTGAATAATATCAAATTTTGATAAAAACTCCTCTGAAATAAAATATTACCAATATTAGAGTTACTTTCTTAAAATAAGTGAAATGCGTTTTGAGTCAACCGTAAACCTTGTCAGATGGTTGTTAAATTGGAATTCACCTTGTAATAGAAAAAACAAAAAAAAAATGAATTTAAATTTATTATTTCATGTAAGATATGTTTGAATGCTAGAAGTAAGGATAAACTGAACACAACAATTAGTGAAAAAGAGTTTTTTTTATCATTTTATTTTGAATTCTGTACAAAGCTTAATGCTCGTAAATTTTAGGTAATATGATAGAGAAATTATAATCCTTAAATTAATGATTTATAGATGGCATACGACTAAGAAAATTTATTTGATTACCAGTACAAATCCTTTTGTATGAAACAAATAAAAAATCTTTTACTTTAACGATGCAAAGTGTTATAGCTGGTAGCGGTTAAATCGAATTATGAGCTGGTTTAAACTTTCGGTTTGACACCAGCATTTTGGTTGTTTTTACATTTCTTTTCTCTGACTAACTGGAGCTTTTAGGGACATTGCGAACCCTTTTCCGGGCATTTCTAATGTTTTGCCTATATGTTTATCTAATATGCATTAGGTGCAGCTGTAATTCATTTCTCGAAATAGTTTTAAATATTTATTTCTTGGTTTGTTTACATTTGATTGTTTCCATTCGAGAATAAATAAGATCTATTACCATTCTTTAGCTTAGTATGTGTATAGAACTTGTGTTTATAAATGCTACTGAAAATATTATGAATTCTAAATTTTTATATACGTCCTCGGTTTGCTTAACCAAATATAGTTTTTTAGTTTAGTTTAGTTATATTAAAGTCCCGTTTAAAGCAACACGATGGCTATTTTGGGACGGATCTCGTAATTTTGAACCACGGTCAGATGACGAGGACGACACCTGAGCTGGCACCCCCCCTCTCCACACCATGCCACACTAGCGGGAGGACATTTGGCCTGACAGATTTAACGCGCAACAGGCCCCCTCACACGACGGTTCTTCGGTGGAATCGAGTCTCAAACCTGAAACCCACCGGTTCCGAAGCCGAGACTTTACCACCGGGCCACCGTGGCCCCTAACCAAATATATTTGGGTCATACTAACATGTTAAACAACAAATACCACTCTTCTGTGACAGAAGCAGCGTAAATATTAGAGAGGAGTTAAAATCGTTTTAATGGTCATGGTAAGGAAGATAACCTATTATATAGACTTTCTTTGAGAGCCTCGTCAATTGTTCTAGAAAGAAATCCAAAGCTTCACAAATCAATCAATCTCGACTTACAAACAAGATATTCTGGTGTAAAATGTAGAGGCGTCAATAATATTTTATATATTTAATAAGAATAGGTAACAATATAATAATTTCGATCTCTTAATTTTTTCAGGAAATAATTTTTATTAACAAATTATTAAAAAATCATTACATGATTTAGATATTTTTCCATCTGAAAGTGCATATATGTTTTAACGATTTTAAAATTAGCGCTTAGATCAAGATTAGAATGATCATCGTGTGCTTGTTAGTGAAGCAGGAAGAATTCTCAAATGCATTATTCCCTATATTTAATGTTTTAAAGTCCTTTTCTCTTAATTATAAAGGGTAAGAACAAATAATATACCCAATTTTATAAAATATATATTTTTGAAAATGCTGCACATATTACAATAAATGATACATTAATTTAAAGAGAAAAATACGTTTTTTGCACTTATAACTGTTCTTCGTGTGACTCTTGTGACACGTTGTATGTCCAATCTGTAATCCAGTTCGTTCTGGACATTTTCTGTCATCACTTTGTCATTGGTTGTAAATGCTGAATCAATGCGTTCTCTAAGCTCTGAATTTTTTTGGGGGCGGAGGGGGGTTACTTCAAATACATTGTTTATGCACCACCAATGCCGAAAACACAGTCAGAACTTAAAACACGCATTTGTTCAGCATTCACAACCATCAACAGGGTGATGCTACGAAATGTTTGAAATGAATTGGTAGTACAGATTGGACGTATACCGTGTAACAAAAAAGTCACAGATAGAAAATTTATAACTGAAAAAATTTGATATATTTCTCTTTAAATTAATGCATCATTTATTGTAATAGGTACAGCAGTTCCGAAAAACATATTTTATTAAATCGGGTCCATCATTTGTGCTCACCCTATATTAAAGGATCCATGTAAATTTTAAACTTTGGCAAATTTTAAATTCCCAGTCTCAAGAGGAATCATATCTAATAGAAGCTTCATATCCCCTAGATTTACACTCAAATCATTCCATTACTTTAGTTTTCTGAAAACTGATGCTTTGATGAAAATCAACTGGAAAATATAAGTGAAAGGAAAGAAAAAAAATTAATTTGCCATTTTTATAAATTTCCTGCCTTCTTTTTTTGATCAAAAATGGCATCTGAGGAACCGCTTTTTTTTATAAGTTTTGAAGCAATACTTCACAAAAGGAAAGTAAAGAAAGGAGAAGATGAAAAGTCAATCATTACTGAAGATTTAACCTGAATCACGGATTGCAATCCCTCACGAATTTTAGTTAAGAAAGTTTTGGAGCGTTGAAAACTAAAACAACATACGCCTCCTATCCTGATGATGCTTCTAAAATATTTACTCACTTTGATTATCTGAAGTGAGGAAGTATATCGATTAAATCTTTTTATCTTTTTCTTTTTTTCTTGCACGAACCAAACACAGGATGAAATATGTCAGCGGTATGACAAGTTTTCTGATAGAAGAGGAAATATTTTTGGTGAATATTTTCTCTTGAGTGAAATCTGTCACGCGTTCCAATCTACTGTTTCCTGGATATTCTTTGAGATTAAAACATTAAAATTACTACATCGCTACTGCATAAAAAATGTATCTTTTCCTGTTTCAGGTATTTGTTTTTTAAGGTTAATTTTTTTGTTTTATATATAAATATTCATTTAAATACTAATCTATTTTTCATCTGATTATCTGTTTAACAATGCTTAAATTTCACTTGAAATATTTTAATCGTTTAAATTAAACTAAAATCTCCGAGAGAAGCCAGGAAATTTTGAGGAATATTTGCTTTTGAATTGAGATTTGTCACACAATCAAATAATTTATATTCTGAATATATTTAGAAATTAAAATTTTTAAATTATCCATTCAATATTTTATTTCACCTTTCTATTTGAGGGTAATTTATCATTTTGATAATAAATATGTATATATTTGTTCTTTTTTATGAGTGATTATCTTCATCTGATTATTAAAATTCTAATTGACATATTCCTACCACTTAGAATAATGTTTCATACCGGAAGCGAAGTATTTTTAGTGAATATTTTATCTTGACTAAAATTTGTTACCGCGTTCCAATCTGTTATTTTCTAGATATTATTAGAAATTAAAACATTAAAATTATCCATTCTCATATTTTATTTCATCGTGTAATTTGAGGTTAATTTTTCGTTTTTCTGATAAATACTTATGTACATGTTCTATTTTAGGATTAATTATCTTCATCTCATTGTTGAAATTCTGATTGAAATATTCCTACCACTTATAATGATTCAAATTCTAAACGAAATATTTTTGATGAATCTTTTCTCTTGATTGAAATCTGTCATCCATACTTAACTACGATTTTTTTCATTTTCCTTTTAAATTTTCCTTTT
This sequence comes from Argiope trifasciata, assembly GCA_026543055.1. NCBI lineage: Eukaryota > Metazoa > Arthropoda > Arachnida > Araneae > Araneidae > Argiope > Argiope trifasciata. The sequence goes on from JAPMOQ010061070.1 coordinate 437,844, forward strand.
ATTTTAATAGCGATTATCTTCATCTAAGTGTTAAAAATTCTCATTGAGATTTTACTATCACTTGTGATATTGTTCCATACTTAAAACGAAATATGTGTGGTGAATATATCCCATTCATTAAAATCTGTCATTCATTCTTAATGACGATTTACTAAATATTTTTACGCTTGTAATCAAATTCGAAAAGTGTCTTAGTTCAGTTAATAGGAGGTAAATCTTTTGAAATTTTAGAATTCATATTTGATGCTATTGTTTCATTGAATTAACAGCTATTTCGCTAAAGCTAGTATATATATGTCTTCTATCTATAATTCAATATTAAAATCTTAATTGAAATACAAGGCCATTATCTCCTGGTGATAAATTATCGGTTCGATAATCATGATAAAAATAGGCTTGGAGCACACTAAATTCTTCAGGACCAAATATTTTCCTGGTTGATGTGGAACAGAAGCTTTGGAAAGAGGGTTTCCTTTACAATTTAGTCGCGATTCAAAAATACGAGTTTTGTTGTTTTGCCGTTGTGCCTTAACTGGGATAAACATATTTGAAATGCAATAACCACCTACTTTAACTTAGGGAATGTTCCTTAAGATAAAGAAAATATTTTATATCAAAAAATGATATTAGCTATTTTCCAAACAATTTAAGAGATTAAAACTGCATCATTATATTTTAAAATATATAAATTTTCCTAGGGAAAACCGTTTCTAATCCGTCCATTTTCTGAGTCACGTTTTAGTTCATTCATAAGTATATTTTACTGTTATCTACTTCGCTAGTAGTTATTTATGCATCAATATTAAGTTGTTAATTGATACGAATGAAATATTGCAGCTACTTAAGTTAATGAATTTTTCATTCATACAAAAATAATATGTGTAATTCATAACTATTTCTCTAAATGCTAACATATATATCAAGGTATTATCTATAGATCAGTAATAAAATACTAATTGAAATACAGAACTCTGGGACAAATTATCGGATGGAGACCAGGGACTTCCATGTTAAATACCCGCAGCATGAGTAAGCGTGTTACACACTAAATTCGCCAGGAACAAATGTTTTCTCCTTTACTATGGAGCTGAGGCTTTGGGGAAAAGCTTCCAGTTTCGAAAATATGAGTTTTGAGGTTTTTGCGTCGAGCGTTATCAAAGGATAGACATATTTGAAATAGCAGAGCTACTTACGTTAGCTTCGGTCATGGTTTTTTTTTAATATGAAAAAATACATTAGGAAATTACTAGGGTTAACACATCGTCCCCTTGTTCTGGACCCTCTGAGTTCGAGTCCTGGTTCGGGTATGGTTGATCTTTACCCTATGCTCCATCTGTAAGATGTGTGAAAGACTCGCTGTAAAAGGGGTTGTGCAAGTCAGTATCATCTTCATATGAGCTAAAGTCAGACTTTCACCCTCGGATGCTTAGGGTCATTTTAGGGCCTAAGAAATTACTGCATTTGTTTTTCCTCGATTTCTTGGACATGATTTGTACTGATGTTTAATCCAAGGGGCACATGCAACAATCAGACAAATATTTTTAGGTAAACACTTTTAATTTTCTGTTGCCAAATATTTTAAGATATTAAAACTGGACCCCTATATTGAAAAAATATAACTTTTTATTGTAGGGATATATAATTAGATCGATTTCAGATCACTTTTTAGTATATTCATAAATATTTTTTTATCCTTTTCTAACTGTGTTATTCAATATTTATGCATCAGTATAAAGTTTTTAACAGACATGACTGGATATTGCAGCTGCTTAAGTTTTTAAAATTTTCATACACACAAATATGTTCATCCCATACAAAGAAATATTTTTTTTAAAAAACCGTAAGAATATTTTGACTTTGTTTCAAAACATTGAATTCAAATTATGAAATGTGCGAGATCTCGTAAATAAAAAGTAACAGAATTTGCAAACGTTTATTTCTCATCAAATCGATTATTCAAGACAGTTATTCTTAGTTATAAATTCGGGAGAATAACATAAATTATCTTCACAGTTTTGACATCTTGGTTTCCTTGGTAACATTCGGGATGTTTTATTTCAATCTTCAGAACACGTTAAGAGAGTTTGATATTTTATTGTTTTGAGCAGTTCTGCTTTGCCCTCTCAGTAATGCTGAATTACTTTAAAAGCAGCATTATGTACATAATATTGGGAAAGAATTGGGGAAACAGAAACATTTTTCGAAATTGTGTGTGAAATTCCTAATCTAATAACTTTTCCCAGATGGGTAAAAATTACATCCTTATGTTTGTCAGAGATTTATCCATGTTTATTTTAAAATAACTTGCTCGTTTTCAATCTTTTTATTATCCAATTTGTTTATTCAATTATTTAGCTCAATTTTATTTCAAATACTAAATTACCATTTTAAAGTAAATTAAAAGGAAAAATTAAGTTAAAAAATAATTAATAGAAGAAATTCGTCTAAAAATTTAACTTTTATTTAATGCCAAAGTAAATCTTATAGCATGATAAGTATAGCATAAAACATTAATTATTATATAAAGACGAGCATGAGACGTGTCAGTATATGATATAATGATAAGCCGCTATTAAATTTTATACCGCTAATGAACATGCTATAAATAGCACGGCAATATGGAAATTGTCACGTTGAAGCCATATAATTGGGGTATCGAATATCTATAAATGGGAATGCTGATATATTAACGTAAATGTAGTGGAAAGATATTGCTTCTTTCAAAATATTTTTTAAGCAATTTCAAGATATTTCAAAGAAATTAAAACTTTCATTGACATTGTGTGTTAAATCAATCATTGTTTTAATAAGAGTATAAAAATTAATCTTTAGACAGTGGATTATAGACAAATTTGAGTCCCTTTTAAACTCGAATTTTGGTGCAGAAACAAGAAATTGCTTTACTTTCATTTTACGGAAGTTAACACGTTGACTGCGAAGGCAAATTGCAGGTTTCCGATCCCAGAAACCAATTTGAAAATAGCTAGAAAAGAGTGTTAAAAGAACGAAAGAAGAGAAGAAAGAAGACGCTTGTAAAGTTTTTACGAGATAACTCGTAGTCTTCATCCTGGACAAGGCTACCAACAACGAGTTATTTTAAAGTCCGTATCCTTCTTCGATCAAATGAGGAAATACTGCGCTTGCTTTCTTTTATTAGAAGTTTATCCATCACGTATAGGTTGAATGAATAGGTCAGGGTTGTAGAACTAGTGACGCAGAGAGAGATAAAATCGAAGGGATTTAAATCCTATTCGTTTAATGGTACAGCATTTGTACCATACAAGGAAAACATTGGAGCCGTTCATCGTACGTTAGAACAGCAATTATTTAATTGCTTTTTAAGCAAATGGTCCCTTCGATAAATTAACGAAAACAGTATAATGGAAGTTATCTGGATATACTTCAATGATTATATAAAACAGCCTGTTCGGTTTTTGATTTTGCCGTAAAGTGATTTAAATATATATTTTGAATCTTTTTTACGTTGATCGACTCATTTTTATGGTTCTGGTGGCAATGTCTTGTTTTGAATTATCGCGCTCACACATCCCAGAAAATACAAATAAATGGAAAATTTATCTTTTGACCAATCTTGTTCACAAGTATCTACAATTTTAGTGTGCATAACAGCTTATTGAAATTTACCAAACTAGTTTGATGGATTATTGTGTTGTTTTATTGAAAAAGAGGCGAGTAGAAAGGTAGATAGGCAGTTGATGCTTTGACAGATAACATCCAAAGCATGATACAACCATAAAATTCTGGTAATAAAAATGTGCATAGTTTCATATACCTATTTCTTTTCATTTACATGTGCAAGTATAGGCTTAACCTCATTATGAATCAACCAATGACAGATAATCTGATGTGTTTGAAGAAGTATGCAATTTTAATTCTAATTGCTACATATCGAGTTTCCTTTGTACAATTCTTTTTGTCTTAGACACATTAAACCTACTGATAGACAAATAAATTTCAAAATATTTGTTTCGAAATCCATAAATTTATACATTTGGTAAGTTTGCAATGAAACTTAATTTATTTTTTTTTTGATAATTATGATACTTTCCATTTTTTAAGATTCATATAAGAGAAATAAAAAAATACACTTCGTATAAGAGGAATAAAAAAATACACCTCGTATAAGAGGAATAAAAAATATGCTTCGTGTAAGGTGAATAAAAAAATTATGCTTTGTATTAGTGAAAGTAAAAGTTTTATACTCTACTTAGTTCATGTTTAAAGAAAAACAGCATTCGTTTTAGATTTCTGTATAGCAATTTTTGCATTATTCGTAATTGCCATTCATCGTTAGTTGATCTTTTTTAATTGTAGTTTGATGATTAAATGAAAAAAAATCATGTTTAATACAAAAAAACTGAGAGAGATTTACCTGCGGTGACAACATTTCTATGGCGTGAGTAACAATGAAAAATGTTAGTATCGATTTTCACGTGTGCCCTCCAGAATTCTTGCTGTGGAAGCAAAGTCCTAAGACTTTACGCAGGATTATTCTAGCAGAACTCTAGTCCGGATTTTATCTGTACAATTTGAGTTATCTTATTGTTTCAAATAATAATAAATGAAAATTATAACTCGCGTTTTAATTACATGAATTACAGATTATCCTAGTGCATGGATTTAGAATCAATGGAAAAAATCCCCTTCTGTTATTACTTTTATTATATAAATTATTTTAACATATTTCTAGATATTAGTAGCATAATTTCGATTATAATTTTTTTTTTGAATTATAAAGAGCATTTTCAAACAAAGTTTTTTTTTCAATTGTTAGCGAATAATAAAAATGGTTTTTACAACGCTTAGATTTAAATTCAAAGAAGTTAAAGGCTCTTCCACTATTATAGCTTGGAAGTTTGGTATGGGGGAATGCTAATTTAAGTATGATCATCATCACGATGCCCGTTGCAAGAAGCCCTTAACTAAGTCATTAAAATTTTAATTCAATTAATGTCCAAGTTCCTTTTTCTTTATGTATAATTTGTGCATTCTAGTACAACTAGTATATATATTGAAATATACCGGGTGGCCAGAAATAAAACACCCCTACTCTGACCTCCCTGGATATCGAACTACTCAGTGTAAAGGCTTGAAAATTTGTGGACATACTATTCAAAAAATGGGGAAACGGATTTCACGAAAAAAAAATTTAGTTCCAGAAATCACCGATAGGTGGCGCTGTACCACTGGACGTATGCTGAAAAGACACAAAAACACGTTTTAAACACATTTTATTTGAAAGTACCAAGCATACATGAAACAAGGACGTTATCGATGCAGGGAATGCTGCTCAATATGGTTCCCTTCCTGAAGATGTAAAATGTGAAGTCTGTGGACAGCTTGTTCAACTGCGGATCGTAACTGGTCATCTGAGATGCTTCTCACATGCAGACTGATACTCTCTTTCAAATCTGCCAAGGTTATCAGACGTTCTCGATAAACAAGGTTTTTTAAGTGTCCCCAAAGCCAAAAATCACACGGATTAAGATCCGGTGAACGAGATGGCCAAGTTGTCGGAAACGCGCGACTGATTATTCTGTCAGTGGTGAAATGTTGGCGAAGAAACTGTTGCACAGGGAGTCCAATGTGTGGAGGTGCTCCATCTTGCATAAAAGTAATGGTGTCAAGGCATTGGCGCTGCTGCAAATGGGGTACAACAAATGTTTCGAGCATCCTTTTGTACCTGTTGGCCGTCACGGTACATGTCTCAAGGCCATTGGAAGTAACCTCTTCGAAAAAGAACGGTCCAAGGATGAATGTGGCTGTGAATCCACACCAGACTGTAACTTTCGGTGAGTGGAGTGGAATCTCTTGGAAGGTACGGGGGTTTGTCGTGTCCCATATGCGACAGTTATGGGTGTTCACTGTTCCACTGAGGTGGAAATGGGCCTCATCGCTCCACAGAATCTGCCACGGCCACGATGCATCCACTTCAACTCTAGCAAGAAATGTCAATGCAAAGGTCAGTCGCATCTCCCTGTCTGTGGCCAGCAATTGTTGATTAGGGCGGATTTTGTACGGGAAACAATGCACCATTTTTCTGAGTACGTTCCACACTGTGCTATAGGGAACACCCAAGTGTCGTGACACTGCACGTGCACTACTGCAGCCTAAAACATTATCCATTGACTGTTCAACAATACCGGTGGCAACATCTTCAACGACATCTGAACGAACCGGTTTGCGTCCTCGACCAGGCTGAACTCCAAGATGTCCAGTTTCCTCGAATCGAGCGATCATTCTCCTGAGAGCTTGTGGAAGCAATGGTCCCTTACGCAAATCCTTAAGTCGGCGAAACTCTCGAAGTGCTGCTGGAGCATTTCCTTTATTCTCGTAAAACAACTTCACAAGCAAAGCGCGTTCTGGCAGCGTGACAGCCATCACTAATAAGAATGACATTCCCCACCTTTTAACTTCTTTTATACCCAGAACATGGCTTCTAACCATGCTTTATGCAAATTTTTCTGGTTACAGTATGAAATTGCAGTTACAACGGGAGTTCTAGCTTCTTTACTATTTTTATTTTCCATAAGAGGCAGAAAAATTAAAAAGGAAGCATGGAAGCATTCCATTCCGCATAAACATTTTAATTTTTATTATTATTTGTGTCTTTTGATCATAGTTCCAGTTGTGCAGCGCCACCTATCGGTGATTTCAGGAACTAATTTTTTTTTCGTGAAATCTGTTTCCCCATATTTTGAATAGTATGTGTACAAAATTTTGAGCCTTTACACTGAGTAGTTCGATATCCATGGAGGTCAGAGTAGGGGTGTTTTATTTCTGGCCACCTTGTGCATATTTACTAAAGTTTATATTTTAATAAGCAATTGGGAATCACATAAAAAACTGTCCCTAATTTCGCGTGGAAAATAATTATGAAAGAAATGTACAATGTAAGATAAAAAGCAACAATAATTTTCAGAATCATGTAATGTAGAAGATGAATTAAGTTTTAACGAAAAGAATTTAAGGTAAAATTAAGATATAATACATTTTGATATACTGTAAAATATCAGTAAAGCAGTCTCAAAAGGCTACTTGTTAATTATTGAAAAATCTAAAAAAATTATCGCCGATGTAGCTATTTCTGTAATAATACTTAGATATTTTTAATTCCTAATTAACAAAGTCTAACTAATAAATACGATCTAACTAATAAATCTAATAAACTGTAACTATACAAAAATGTTTATGACTTTTAAATTAAGATGTAATAAATAAAAAAAGTTGAAGAACAGAACTCAGTAATTTAAAATTAAATTTCAAGTTGGAATCAATGCAAACAATATCAAATACGAAGGTTCCTTTTATGTTTTAAATATGAAGTAAAATTATACTGCTTTTTTTAAAAAGGAATTTTTAACATGAGTTTTTTTATTTGTAAAAATACAATTTTTTTCATCCATTTTTTAATCCAATTCTTTCTGTACTGTTTTTGAAATCCTTGCAATATATGCTCAGTCACAATACACTTGTGGAATAATTTCAAAACTTAATTATAAATCAGTCTATAACGGAATAAAATTTCGGTTAAAGGATGCCAAGTTGCACTGATTTTCAGAGGAAAAAAAATCAAATTTTCCTAATGATAATTATGATTTAAAACGAATAAATTATGAATTAAAGACTGAAAAGAAAATAAATCAAACGAGTTTATATAATGCTATTAAAACTATGTCGTCATTAAAATCTGTTTAAAAATAGTTTGTCGATTGACGAGTTTTTCAAAAAGTTAAAATAGTTAGGAAATTAAGTAATAAAATATTCCGAAAGAAATAATCGTTAAAATATATTTATAAAAAAATAAATAATTCTTTTACAAGCGATTATGCAATCATAAGTAATTCAAAAATTATCACTTTCTCAGAAATGCAAGTCACAACATTTTTCAGTTCACGCCACAGAATTGATTGATTACATTATTATTGATCTAACAAACGTTGACACCTCGTATACATTTGACTTCATTTTGTGGAATGTTTCTGACACGATGCATCGCTTAATGATTCATGGTTTGGAAAATTTCATTATTTTAGGTCTCTTCATTAAGCTGATGGAAGTCTTGGACGAGATTAAATATCGCTGATTGGTGGCTTGGTGTCTCCTGAGAAATGCTTCTTCGGGAAGATCTCCCTCAGGAGACGAAGAGACGAAAATGATACTGCTAAAGAGAAATCTTCCTTTTCACAGCAAACTCTCCTTCTTTTTTTCATGAGCTCCTGCGAGCAATTAAGGCACGCTTCAATTACCAAGCTACAAGGACGTTATTTTTTATTCAACACATTCCATTTTGCAACGCGAGTCTGAAAAGCAGATAGATTTTTATGTTCCCATCCTTCCATTCGTCTCCCTTTCAACGCGGAGTAACACAATGTTTGTTTTAGAGGAATGGCTTTGCTTTTGGTTCAGATAGAAAAGAAAATCAGAGAAAATTTATGATCCATTTCTTCAAACTTAGTGTTGGTCGAAAGACAAAGACTATTTAGAAAAGCCAACTGTAATGAAAATTTTAAACATGTAAGAAAACTTTTTCGTAAAGTGTTTGTAAATATTTTTAATGCTTTCGCTCTAAAAATACTGTATATTTTTCGGCAATGTTTTCTTTACATGAAAGGCAATATATTTTAAATTATCCTTTCAAGGTATCCTTCTTAAAAAGTTGTTTAGTTGCAAAATTTCTTTATCGCTAACATTCTAAGAAAAAATGCAATAAGAATTGACATAAATATGAAACAGCCTTTAACAATGAATTACAATTTGGTAAGGAATTTCATATTTGATGATAATTAAGTATAAAATGGATAGTCATTTAAATATCATTAAAAATGATTTCTTCAAACTGTTAAAATTTAACTAGTTTTTATGCTATTATATTAAAATGCACTATAAGTTTTGGTAATCAATTTTGACTAAGTTAGGGGCAGAATATCTATAAACAACTTTACTCCTATAAAATATAATTTATATATTCTTAAAATATTTATTAGCTTACTAAACACTATTAATTAAACTATAAATTGTTTATTAATTATCTTTTCATTGAATATTCCAACAAAATTTTTTGGTCCGTTTCAAATGATTTTTAATCTTTTAGTTAGTTCTGTATTAACGGATTTTACAACTGTCGAAAAATAATTATTGATATTCCTTGTGTTCGTTTTTATTGAAACAGTTTTAGCTGGTTATATAAAGTCAGAAGTAAAATTTTGTAATTGGAATGTTATTTTTTAAAGTTCGATTTCATAGCACCTTCACAATATATAAGCAGACATAACATCCGCCACAGCATTTCATGCATGAGAAGCTTAACTTAATGAAATAATAACTAAAATATTAACTTAAGTGAATTTATGAAACTTAATAAATGATAAAAATGATGCTAATTAGAAAGTTTATGGTTTGATGTAATAGTCTTTTATTTCATATAATTAAACGAAATCACAGATTAGTTAGTTCTCCAATTTAATTAGTTTCAGAAAACATTTTCTGTGTATATAATAACACCATTGAATTTCACATAATGCGATGACACTTAGAATTATTTCCGAATTAAAATTTGAGTTATCGATAAATCACACTGTGGTAGAATGACTGGAATGTTTTAGTGCTTTAGTAGAATGAATAAAACTTTCCTTTGAGATATCTTCAAAATTTGTTTAAATATATTTTAAATTTCCTTTGATCTTCTGATAAATAGTATTGATAAAATTAATTGAAATATATCTTTTAAGGGCTAGACTGTTAAACTAATTCCTGATAACGCTATTTCAGCCTAAATAAAAACAATAAAGGTTTTTTGAAGTTATATTCTGAAGTTTCAAAAGACGCGATGTAAGGTTTAATTAACATCTCATGTAAAATCTAATTTTGAGATACCTCAAATTTATTTTAAATTATAAAGTTTTAATTAAGAATTTGTTCTGCAAGTTATTTCAAGATTAAATATCGATTATGCCCAAAAACAGAATATCCCCATCAACGGATTTATGAAGCATATAGTTATTAGTTTAAAAAAATAAATTTATATTATTAAAGTTATTTTCATTATTTTTTGAAACTCTTACTTTATCATTCAAAAAAACTTTTAATGTTAGAAAAAAGTGAAGGATTTTTCTTGTTTGAATAAATTTAGTTGGACCTGAATATTTCCTTTTGAACTTGAATTTAGAATCTTTAAAGAAGTGAGCAGTTGGAGTGGTGAGATAAATTGAATATGACAACAATTTCCATCTAAGCTCTTATAAATGTTTGTACATTCTGAAAACATGTAGTCTAACATTAAAGCATCTTGCGGAAATAAGTTACCTCAATAATGCATGAGACTTGGAAAATTTCTTTCCAATGCAATTTGAATTATATATGTAATGCTGTAGACATTTGTTATTAATTTTTTGAGGGGAAAGGATAATAGTTATGTCTAATAGGCTATCCAAAACTCTGCATATTTTCAGTATTTTTGTCTGTACGTCATGAAATTTTGTGAACCATTCCTCCATGTCCATTTAATAACCCCATTTTGCACCCAATAGTGAATAACTTGAAATGGTCTTTCTTAGTAAACTCAACACACAATTCTTAATATACACATTATCACTTTTTATACTTATTTCTTCATAGTAACTTGAAAAATGATTAAAATATGGAAATCTTTATCATCATGTCGTCAGTCGTCATCATTATCATCATTGAGATATAATTATCAAAAAATATCATCTCATGGAAAAAGTAATTCATTATCTAAACTACATTTATTTCTTTTCAAAAACGTTGGTATAATATGTCATCTAAAAGCTCTGAGAATGCAGTGAATATAATTCATCTGAAGGAATGGTTACGAAGCAGTATTTACGTCAGGAAAAGTTGAAACTAAGCAAAATACTTAATTTAAAATCAGGTACTTGGGGGTAATTTTTCATTTCTGATGTTTCAGGCCCTCCGAATAGTGGGCTATCCATCAAATACCGTTTGTCCTCTACAGTCCAATTCCCATACGTGACAAGAAATATGATGCCAAATGCGTGGAGATCGAATGCTTTCGTGGGGACACCGAGTGGCCGAGGAAGACTAATGATTCGAATAGTTTGGATGAAGTGGGAGAAGACACGTGTGGGACTTTTATTTATTATCTCTTGACGACGATGTTGCCTCTCATTAAATCGCTGGTGGAGAACTTTCACTTAAGAAATAATTATTTACTTCCTTGTTCTTTTACTGATATCATCATCTATGTTACCGCCGTCTGAGGGAATTGACAAGAAAGAAAAAAGTGTAATATGATGTGATGACTTATGGGTATCATCTTTAGTTTGGTAATTTTATCGAGTTTGATGAATAGTGAGCCAATTTGTCTATAAAATTAATTGTTAAAAAATAAACTCTCCTTCACTCAAAACATCATAAAATAGAATTATAAACAAAAATAATGTTGTTGTAGTTAAAATCATGGTCAAAATCTAGATAATTTTTAAAAAAGAATCTTTTTTCTGAAAGAAAATATATACTAAAATATGTCAAAAAGGTATTAAATGTAACTCTTATTGAAATCAAATACTGAGTCAGAAGCAAGCATTATTAATTCTTAAAAGTTTTAACATTTTCCATCGGGATTATTTTCCTTTTAATGCTTAATTTAGTAATATTAACGTTTCGCTTTGAAGCAAAGCTAGGGCTATTTTGGGATAAATCTCGTTACTTCGAGCCAAAGTCAAATGACGAGGAAGACACATGAACTGACCCCTCCTCTTCAAATTTTTACACCAGGGAGAGAATGTTTGAGCCCGACTGATTTAGCATGAGTCAGGTCAGCTTACACACAGTTCTTAGGTGGAATGGGGGTTCTAACCTGAAACCTTCATGTTCCGCAATCGATACCTAACCACCAGGCCATCAAGGCCTTATTTTCTTTTTAATGTTTTAAGAAAAAATGGCTATACCATGTGATGATTTAAGCCTGTCATATTTAGTTTGTATCTTTTTGCTATCTTTGGTTTTGGTTGGCTTTTTTGGATCTTTAGTTTGGAAGAAAAAAAAGAAAAGAAAAAAGAAAAAAAGTCTTTTGGTAAAAGAAAAAAATCAATCTCTCATCTACTCAAAATGTTGTAAAATAAAATTATAAGCAAAGAGATGTCGTTGTAATTAAAATGATTATCTCAATCTAGAGAAAAAAATATTTTCCTTTATATCGGGGCCAAGAAAATTTGAAATGAACTTTAAATAAGTCAAAAATGTATAGAATGTAATTGTTATTAAAATCAAATACTGAGCCCAAAGTAAACCTTATTAATTCTTAAAAGTTTTAGCACTTTTCTTCATGTTTATTTTCAGTTTTATGCTTTAAGATAAAAGGCTTATACAATGTAATAACTTATGGTTGCCATCTTTGGTTTGGTACTTTTATCGGGTTTAACGCATAAGCGCCACTTAGTCTTTAAAATTAATTGGCAAAAGAAAAAAGAATCGTACATTTTTTATTCTTAAAAATTTAATATTAAAAAAATCACTATGATTTTTTCACTTTCATACTTTAGTTGAAATGCCTTTAGAAGTATTTTGGGATATTCGTATATGCGTGTTCATGTATAGTTCTTTGGTCACAACCAAATTTAAAATTTAATTTATCATGAAAGTAAACTGATTGAAAGAATAAATTATTTCTGAATAAATTTTTGATTCTTGGCATTAAAAAATTCCAGCTTCTAAATAAAATTATCAAATTTGTCTCGTTTAGCAATTGAATATGTGTTACTATGATGAGCTAATAATTCTGATAAAAGCAATTTTTTATATAAATTGTTATTTGCTTCATATTATAGTAGATTTAAGATGTTGCTCGCTTTATTCAAGTTTTAAAATTTTGCCTGAAGCATCAAAAAAGCATAGTTTTGTATTCATCATATGAACCGTCTTTTGCATACAAAGCAATTCACATGTTAAAAAATTCGTATTTCATTTTTAACAAATAGAGCTTTTCAAGATCAGGTCACCACTTTTATGCTTGTTAGATTTGGACACAGTAATCATAAATATGCATTTTTTAAAATTCTTTTATGTAGAGAAAAAGATCAAAGTCTATAAAATATAGCCTTACAAATGCTAAAGCGTATAATAGTTAAATATTTATGTTGCCTTTCAAAAAAATCTGGTATATCTTATTTAAAACCTGGATGATAGATTTTTTTTTCTTATATAGCATAGTTTAAAATTCTAAATGCAGTAAGATTATTAATTTTTCTTTTCATAATGCATATAATTAATTCTCTGTAGAAATTTCATAATGCAATAGAGGGCAATGATTCTGAATATTTAAACTGACATATTTATTATATTTTCTTTCTTTTCATTCAGAGGGGGAAATGAATATTTACGATGTCTAAAGGAGCTTCATTAATGAAAAGATGCAGCGTATTTTTAGTAAAGTGCTTATTATAAAGTACAATGTGCAAATTTAAAAAGAAGGCGTCTGCTGTTTTTAATTCAAATTTTTAGCCCCCATTCTTTGAAATAATGAGAGTAATTATTTGAACTGTTTAATATAATCAGACTTTAGTGTTTTGCAGTTTCAGAAAGCAGAAATTAGATAAAATAAAATATCACGTTGCGAAAAACTTGCGTAATTCTGAAACGATTAAAAAACTCTTTAATAATAATAATATAATAAGCGCTAATTGTAATAACCTAATTACAAAGTAAGACTTTTCTAACCGTATGAATTTCTACGCCCAAAACTGAACAAATGCTCATGGTTAAATTCATATTACACAGAAATAGGAAAAACTCAAAACAGTTTCATGTTTCAAACAAAATATAGATAGTGTCTCTTAGCAGAGGATATCTAATTGCTTAGGGACTCTAAAGGCATTTAATTTAAATTAAAAGATCAATTTTTTTCTTAAATTTTCTCTATCTTTAAATATTTTTCCTTATTCGATAAAGATTTTAATTTTGCAGGATTCTATAATTCAATTCCTTCTTCTAAGATAAGAAAATCAATTAAAAATGAAAGTATTTCGAAATAAGTTCATTTGTAAATATCTAATTAAGGAAATTTCTTCGAAAATTAACATTTTTGCATTATTGAAATGTTTTTTACTGGTAGCAAATTTTATTCATTATTGGTAATAGTTTGTTTGTTTTCAATAAGATTAAATGCAATTAAACCGAAATCGTACTTTTGATTTATATGGAATTGTGCATTTATTATAAATTCTTGAAATAATTATATTCCATATCATTGTGTTATAGATAAAAAATATGAATTTTCTGAAGTATGAATCGCATCGAATTCTATCCAGAATGTTATAGGACGTGTATAGTTTTCTCTTTAACTGTATCTCATTTAGCAATTCTGAGACCATTGAAAAGGAACGATTTTTAATACCTTATTCCAGAGTAATTATTTCTTTTTAAATTTAATGTTACTATTATCTTAGTTGCCAGTGGCATTAAAATGTGAAATTAAAACATTTAATTTTCATTTGCGTCCTTCTAAATAATGCAAAGAGCACTTAAAAAAGACGAAATTTGTGGACTCATTTTATAAAAACATCCACCGCAACTATGCGGTGGATTGTCAGAAGCAATTAGGATTCAGCGTACTTTATCAACTAAGTTACTTCCCCTCTCCCCAATGGATTCTTAGTGTGATCGATAATCTCCTCACTGAAAAGAAAAGGAAGCGTATGGTCGAGAGATGACTTTTCAACTCAGCCCTCATGTTCTTCTTCAAACCAGAGAATGGTTGAAAATGATTCACACTTTTTATTCATTTAATTCCTTAAGTTGATGAAAAATTGAAAGAGGGCTTTTCTAATTAATTTCTGAAGGAGAATTTAAGGGTGGTTGCCATTTTCCTTTTTTTTCAAGCGAAAACATTTACTTGGACTGTTTTATTGTAAAAAAAAATGTAAAAGCATAAGCTTTTTCGAAAAAACATATGGTAGCATTGTTCAAAATTATAGACAATAAGAATTGCTTACATGAGCGATACCATTTTTAGGAAACTTTCTATCGATATCGTATTCAGCTTTTCGATATTCCTGGAATCGATTTCATAATTTAAGAGGAGTACCTTTAAGTTTTTACTTTTTTTTATTTGTGTTATAAAATTAGTAAACTGTATTACGCAAGTTTATATGAGAAGTATAAAAGAGAACTGCCAAAAGATAAGTTAAATTCCTTTAGAGATTTAGAAATTTGGTTATAAAATAAAATTAATTTGAATTAAAAATTAATCAGAATAAAACTAAATTAGTTAGAATAAAGAAAATTAGTTAAATTAAATTATCAAAATTTCAGGCATTTCATAAACTTTTATTTAATCTGCCTCCCTTATACTGCTAGAGAATTTAAATGCGTTTTCGCTAACTTTCCGATAAACTAAGATTTGATTTTTTTTTATTTTCTCGTACTAAAGAACATAAGGAGATATTTAAATATTATATTAATAATGTATTTTAATTTAAATAAATTAATATATTTACTTTCTAATCAATTCACAAGTTAATTTAATTTAGTTTTGAATACATACAAGTGGCGTAATCTTGTAGAATAATTCTCAAAATTTTATTTTGACTTTCTATAATGACATTAATAATGAATTGTAAATTAACTATATAAAGAAGAAAATAGCTAATAAAAATAGCTGACTCTTTAATAAAAACCTTTAAGAAGGTGTTTTAAAATCGTTTTTATTTAAGTTAATTAGGATCTACTTTAGAATTAATTAGTGTTTAATTTAATTAATTGAAGGTTATGATTTAGTAATGTTGAGAAAAAGAAAAAGAAAATTAAGTCAGAATTATATTATTTTGTGCTGTTGAAATCATTTGCGTTTAAATATTAATTCATGAACAATAACCTTAAAGAACCATATTTTCTCGAAAGTTATTTTCACGGATGACGAGATATGCATTCATCGAAACTAGATTTGGTTTTCTGATATCGGGACGAAGCGTAACATACAACATAGTCACTTAAATAACAATAGCTTAAATAAAAACCAAGAACCTTTTGAAATACAGTCAGATGCTGCATATTTAAGTTATTTGGTGATATGCTGTAACAAATCGGTAACGTTCCAAAACTTTACCCATTCACCAGATGCTCTACAAAGCGAAGACTGATATATGGAAAGTAATATCAGCACACGTTTCTAGATGCCATATAAGTTGGGTAGGGCAGAAAGCTTCTTCCGTCTGAACCAAGTGTCGCCTTAAAATCATCCGTTTCTAAACTAATACGCCGGTGGAGCAGAAAAGTGAAAAGAGCTTTTCAAGCCAAAACAATTTACTGAAGGAAAGGTCCTTTAACTGAATTGAAGTGAAAGCTCCAAAGACGAAAACTCTTTTTCGCAAGTTACGGCAACAAATTAACGCCGAAGAGAAAATATACAGACACACCATCATCCATCACCAGGCTCTTTCACTTTGACAGCTGAAAGTTCCGAGACCAGCTTTGACAGCTGATTCGCAAACTCAGCTGCGGCTGCAAAAGCTTCACTCACTCCTCAAGTAACAGCTTTTTGTTTTCGGTGTGAAAAGCGCTAAACCTGAGGTAATGTAAGACATTTTTCAAACCAATGTGTCAAAGGAATATAGCTACATATTCAGACATGCACTGGAAAAGGATACTAGGCTTCAAAGAAATAAAATGGAGGCATTGAAAAATAAGACGGTTGGTTCTTATGCAAACTTTTTTATTTATAAACAATAAAAAGAAGTGCGCTAGCTCATAATAGATTATTACGAGTTTTTGGATTACATTTAACATCTTATACATAATATCAGAAGTAAAATTAGTTATTTGAAGCAAATGCTTATTGAAAAATAATCGTTAGGGTATTAAAATCTGATGGATTTCTGAAAATGCAAGATTTTTGCATTAAAAAAGTTTTGAATTCATTTTTTATGTATATATACTAAATATAGGGTTAAATATATTTATTGTATACTAGTATAGTGATTTGAAGTAACATCGATCATGTCATGTAAACGATTGTTAAGCAAGTCTGTACCCATCCGAGATGTCACTATGTTCAAAGTGGGATATATTATATTCACCTAAGGTTAAACAAGTAAAATGAAAAATAATACTTTACTACTAAGAAAAGTAGGATAAATCGAGTCCAAGTTTTGTTTAAAATCAATTTTGGTAGATTTCTAATAATAAATATGCTACGCCTAATACTATTTTAGAAGTATTCATAAATCTTTAATCATGGGGATATTTTGGTATGTGGATCATGGGAATATTATGGTACGTAAACGGTTTCATTTCCTTGAAGCATCGCATTCATGCGAACTCATTTGGAAGACCACTACGATGGAAATTATTGGGGCTAAACTTTCAAAACCTATTTAAAAGTCTTTAGATTCCTATTTCCTTTCAAATACTGCTTGCATAGGTTGGCAAATGGGCTTGCATAGCTTGGGTTAATGACTATTTTGAGAATGGTAAATTTTTGATGCGAGCGAGTTAATTCTTTAAACTTTTATTCCAGTGAAGTGCTTGGAACGGCTTCAGAGGCATAAGCTCGCATTTGCTCTTTGTAATCTTTTCCATTACTTTTTATATCCCTATAACATATTATTGATATTTTTCCTTTCGCTTGTACAGATATTTTGAAATGAAGCATCACAAATCACATATTAAAATCCCCTGAACTTCTATTTATATTAAAGTTCACATTCTTTATTTAGAAATATGCGGATTATCTTTTTTAAAAGTAATAAATTGAATATTTAAAAGAAATTTATCCGTTTTCAAGGCATATATCTTAATATTTGATTATTCTTATTAAGTCAAATTTAAAGACGTAAAATGCAGTTCATTACATGTCACATTTCTATCACGAAATTCGGAGAACTAGTTCATTTCTCAGCAGGATCCTAATTTTTGACTGGAAACCAAAGCATAATTAATACGATTTCATATTTTTTAAAATATGTCCAATTTAAAATATGTTTATATATATCCAATATTGTCTTGGGAATTTCTTTTCTGACTAAAAAGTTCGAAAACTCACCACCAGAGGGGAAATGGTACTGTATCGAATAAATACATACATGCAACATGCTAATTCAGTAATTCAGAAAATGAAATCCAAAAGAGTACATTTTGACTCGCTGTATAAGTAGATGCCTTCAAATCCTAACAGGGTACAGAAAGTTTTTAATTAGTTTCTCAAAGCATTTTGGGTAATTAATATCGTCGGGGACAACTTAAAATGTTTAACGCTGAAAATTATAAATAGTATATTGATTATTTTTGGGCTCAAAGAAATTGCAAGTAACTATTTAATAACACTGTTTGGTATTTTTAATATATGTTTAAAAGGAAATTTGAAGCGAATTGAAATGTTCGAAGTCAAACCTTAATAATTGCACTCAAAAATAACTCCTTATCTTTGCTTTTAAAAATAAAAGCATATTTATAATTTAGACATATTTTAAGAAAATAAAGATATCAACAAGAAATAATTCAAATTTTATATAGTTTATTGAAAAAAATTTAAAGGGACTTTAAGAGATCGACGGAAAATTTTATAAAAGAATGAATCGTTGAGACAGTGTAGAAACCTTGCAATGTTTCTTCTACTAATAAAAATTAAAAAAAAAAAAAAAGAAAGTTTTCCATAGGCTTTATTTTTACTAAAAATAACTTTTTTAACAATAGAAAACTTGTAGGGCTTCATTAAATGTGTTTGTAGGAATCTTAGCTCACTAAAAATTACGAAATAGTGTGTTACTATTAGGCATGATAAAAATAGAATATGAAATGTCAATGAGTAGTAAAATTTAGTACAAGTAGTAATATACAAATAATCTAAACTAGTCAAATTTCATTAGAGTTTAAATGATGATATAAATAACCATTCTACATGATTTTCTCATATTTAATTACTTTCAATATACAAAATATCTCTTTTCGTAATTTGTTTAGTTAAAATTTCTAATGTATCAAAGAGTCCCATTTTATAAGGAACGTAATTTCTAATGATTTTTGTATATTTCTACATAAAATAAACTTTAAGATTTGCATTTTTTGATTAAAATTCACAGTATTTAGGCTTTCTTCGTAGTTATATATAAATAAAATTCCACATTTTAGCATTACTATAAAAGTTACACATTTAAAATCTTTAATATTACAAACTAATATTAATTATGCTACGGTTAAATTATATCTTTTTTACTCGGTAACTTCCCCCAAATTGATTATTAAATTAAATCAATCTTTAATTTCAACTTTTCATAAAATATAAGGCATGATTTGTAATATTTCGAAATTCATTTACAAAAAGTAATAAATATAGCTGTGTACATGCTCCAAAAAGAAACATATTAAAACATATTATTATGATATGAATACAAAAGGGCATGAATAGATACACAATTATATCAGTACAGCTAAACGCGTAGAACAAACATGCAGGATTTAAGTAGAATACTAAGCAGAATATTATAATGTGTCATTGAATATAGCGAATCAAACCATAGCTGTAAAATGAGGTCAAAGCATAAACATGAAAACATTTTAAAAATCCAAATTCTTTTTAAGAGCTATAGTAATTTAGTTCATCTTACACATATTTTTATGCATATATTTTTCTAAACTTGTACAGTTTAATGAAATCTATCATTCCATAATATTATTTATATATACATAAAAGAAAATTGATAAAATTTATATAAATCATTAAATGACTTATGCTTTAAGCATGTATAGTTAATAGGTAAAAAAGTGTAGTTCCAAGTTTTCACACTTATTATTCTATAAAGAAGTTTAGATTATCTTCTGAAATTAATTTTTTTAATAAAGCGATACGGAATACTGTTTAATTGGAAGTTCAAATGAAACTCTTTTCTTTGAAACATACATATTGCTTGGGTAAAGTTTGAAATTAATAACGGTAAAAATTAATAAATTGCAAGGGTGAACTTCCGTACATTATATATATTTTTAAAAAATGGCTCACTTTATAAAGTCTTTTATAAGCGATTTTAAGAGGAAATTATTTTTTATTTTAAACATTTTCTCTATTTTAGTTTTTAAATTATACATTATTATTATTATAAAAATATGGGATCTTTAAATCAATTCTCTACCTAGTAAATATTTTGATTTGGACCAAACTTTAAGTACTTGTAACGATTAAATGATAATTAAATTTTGAAAATATTAAAAGGAATTAATATCATCAAGGACATGCATCTATGCAAAATCTTAAAATTTAATCACTGCAGAGAAGGAATGTAAAAAAAGTTTATGTAATTTATTCTTTACAAACATGAAACAAGTGAAGTTAAACGAAAATGGTTTAATAGAATAATAAAACCTCATCCAAACAAACATCAAAATCTTTTTTAAAAAAATACAGAATTCTCAACTATTCACAGTCGGATTAATCAAATAGGAAGCAATATCATCGTCCATCAATACCAACTTTTTATCTGTATTTCTTCAAAAGTCAGCAGAATTATACGTTTTCAAATGCAACCTTTTTTTTTCTTCCGAGGGTGAGAAAAATAGCACTTTCGTTACAGCTGCGCAATGGCGAGCGGTGAAATGGCCGTCTCTTAGGAATAGCACATTGGTGTTCAACCATCCATGTAACCAGAACCAGCTGTTTACGAGAAATAGAGATTCGGTTGTTTAAGACATAACACCAAGTGCTGTGAATCAGCGGGAAAAACAGCACACATATTCAAGAATTCTTTTATTCCTTTTTAACAAAATATCAAGAAAACGATAATTTTTCCCCTTTTGCTTGAATCGGATTTGTATAAAGCGAATAACGATATATCGAATCTTTTTTCGTTGATAATACAATTCAAGTTGAATAACTAAAAAGTTTATTGCGAATGATTGCATGTGTGATTCTGCAGTCCAGGATTATTTTGATGCATAGTTAAGGAAAAAGTGAGGTGGAGTGGAAGTTACAATTTTTAAACAAAAACTTAAGACGATTTTTTCAAAAATTGGACAACATTTTCTCAATTGTATTTCACATAATTAAGTGTCCAAAGGTTGGAGTTTGACGTGAAAAGTGGTTTTTCTTTTCTGTTTTCTTTTATATTAAATACTTTTATTTAATTTGACTTGTTTGTGGCAATGAAACTTGGTAATCGGTTTTCACTCATATCCTAATGGGCTAATTGTTTGAAATTTGATACACTTGGTTGGAAATATAATATTTCGATATTTCTGAAATCTAATTATGAAGTAATCTATGAATAATCATATCTTCTAATAATGAGGCCACTTAGTGATAATTTTAGGAATAAATAAATATCATTATTAAAAGCAGAAATAGTTCAAATAAAATATACTTCGACTATTTAAATATCTTCATAGATAAAAGTATGTATTTAATATTGCATTTAATTCCACTTCTGTCTTTTTTTTATATTTAAAATAAAAAATATGACTTGAACAAAATGAAAAAACATAATTGATTAAATTTAAAGATCTTAATGTCCTGTTATAAAAATAAAGCTAATTATAATGATTGAGAAATTATACTTCGGGAATATCAGGTAACACCATCAGAATAAACTACCATTAAACTGTAAATCTGTAAAGGATTCTATACTAGAGGAGAAATGAATGTGTATTTTAAAACATCACTCATAAGAGTTGTATGTATTATTTTATTTAATATAAGAATTGAAGTGATAAGTTTTAATGTTTTTTATGCATAATCATGATATGTCTACAGATCATAATTACAAATTCTTTTAATTCAAAATATAAAAAACGATTCACCATATTTTTCTTTATCCATAGTATAAACTGCCATAAGTTACAAAAGTCACCTTTCTTTTTTCAATTTCATTGAAGCTGTTAGTCGGCAGAACAATGCGGTTTTAAAAAAAATCTTACTTAAAGTTTAATTGATTTTACTGTGTGAAATTTAAAAGAAAATAAACTGAAATACAAGTCGTATATATTTTTCTTTTTAAGAGATATAAGAAGAAAAAATGAAAAGAAAGAGTATTTGACACGAAAAAATAATAATAAAGTTTAGAATATAATGAAATGCATCACGAGAGCAAAAGAAGTGAAAAAAAGAAAGAAAAAAAACCAGCTTACTTTCATTAAGCTTAAGCCTTATAACAAAACCTGTGAAAGGATTACACTTAAATAAGAAGGGCAATTATGGCTTGCATGATGCAGCAATAATTAAATAAGCTTTATTGATGATGGTGTTAAATATCTTAATCTCTTTATTTATCCGGTTTAGAAGTACTAATGTGTATTTTTTAACACGTGATAACGGATATTCCCGTAAACTTATTCTTTCTATAAAATATTGTTCAAACTAGTTACTAATAATCTCTAAAGTATTTCAGAAAAAAATTCGCTGCTTAGCAACAGCATATTCATTAAGAAAAATTAGTCTCAAATAAAAAAAATGTAATTTTTTGTAAGGTGCCCAAAACCTTCTTTGTGTCTATTTTTTATTTCAATTAATTACCTTACCTATTCTTATTCTAAGGCATTACTTTTCAAATTTTATTTTGATTATTATTGATCCATACACTCAGAGTAAATACTGTTACAAACCTGTAATTTTGATTCTCAGTATGGTTAGTTCAATCACTGGAAAGACTATTTTACTATCGGGCCATTTTCTGATCGCAAGCTTTATTAGTGATCCCAGGGGTGGGTGACAATTTGGCGGCTTGGCAATAAAATAGATAATACTGGAAACTTCCAGAATTTTGGCGATAGAGTTAATAGTTACCGGCATATGCTTGACTGTTCGAAAACATTCTCTGCAGTGTCTCCAGAGCTATAAAAGGCTGTGTGACCGAGACAGTACTTACTTACGCATTCCCTGTTTGGGGTCATGCCGCTAAATATAATATTAAGTTAGTAGAAGTTCAATACAACAGAGTAATTAGGAACATAGTTAATGCTACCTGGTATATGCTAAACACCGACATAAGGAGAGCACTTAACTACCCCTCCTTCAAAGAAGTCGTCAAAAAATTTGCAACTAACTTTTACAAAAAACTTGATTCCCATGATAACGAAGCTCTTAAACAAATAGATAAATATCTCCCAGACCCTAAAATTAAACGACCCAGAAATGTCCTTTTATTATAATCCTAGTATATCAATTCGTTTCTAAAATATCTTCCCTATTCTATTATGCCTGTGTTTGTCACATACCTGAGTCTAAATTGAATATATAAATTCTCAACACTAAAACTCGCAATGCAGAACAATCTCTAATCATGCAGCCAATGGGATAGCTTTCTGTCCAGAGCTCTCTCACCCCCACCCCGAACTCTAGCTAGAGTAGACTTTGCTACCAACTGTAAATTAAGTTTATTGCCGATTGGACGCCATGACACGACAACTTATCCTGAGCCTCTCATTGGTCACCGTCACTCCACCACCCCGGACCTAGTACTTCTCACTCCAAAAGGCCTCATTTCCAGCTACTCTTTCGAGCAACTCACATCCAAGATGCTCAGCAGTCTATGAAAACTATTTAAAAGCAAAGCTTTCTTTATTTTAACACCATGAGCGGAGGTAGCCCATCACGGGCGGGTACTCCGGCAACCTACAAGAACAGTGTTTTGAATTCAACACTGGTTAGCAGCTGAACGAGTTCTCTTTCCCTGATTGATACGAGCAGCTTATCATTGTTGTGCTGTATATGCTGTTTGCAAGAAATGCTGTTGTGTATTGCTTCTGAGGGTCTCGGCAGTATATTTGTCTGCGTATCAGTGACTTCTTGTTGATAAAGTCGTCGTTTGTTACCTAGGCTTGTTGATTGTGCACCTCCATACATCCACTACAAGTGAACGCTTTAACTTTACTGACTAAAAGGAGAAAGTTTCGCGCTGGTATTTATAATGTAATGTAAATAGACTGGGAAATTATAAATCTCTCACTTGTTATTTTATATGCTTTCTCAGTATTAATATATCAAACATAAATAAATAGCATTTTATCTATTTACACTAAAAATATGAATACTCTAACTTTGGTTCTAATATCTGCATAATTCACTACTCAAATTTTTCTGGCTTCAATTCGATGAAAACAGATGTATTTAAGTATGGACATTTATTTTGGGATTTGTTTGGTCTTCTGACAAAATAACAAATTAAATTACAGGGATAATTAGGATTTAATGAAAGGTTTTTCGATTGTTAGGTTTGTGAAAAATATAAATTTAATTATTTTATCTAGAAAAAAAAACTTTTTTATTGGTTACTAATAGTAAACTAAAAATTCTAATCATCGAATACTTATTTTTCTGCACTTTTTGAAAACTATGTTGTTGCCTGAAGGAACAGTTCTTTAGAAAGTTTTTATCCGATCTCTTCACGTAATTTGATTGTAGGAGAGTAAAAACATGACAAATTTTTCAATTTCTATTTATAAACCTACAAAAATTTGAAATGCCTCAGAAGGATCATGACTGAGGACTAAATTTCGATTCTCAAAAAATTCCAAGGCTTAGTTTATTTTTTTATATTTTTCATTGGACAAAGGCTTAGTTTCCCTTGCCAAAAGTCGGCTTCTTAATAAAGAGTGCGGAAGAGTAGAGTCCCTTCGCATTTTTTATTTCAGACATGTACAAGTAGTATTGGCGTTTAAATGGGAAAAAAAGCTCCTTGAAGCGAAATGGATTAAGCTTCAGAACGTTTTTTTTTTCTTTCAAACAATGTATATGCTTTTTGAAAAAAAAATAAAGTTAAAAGAAATCTAAAAGACAGCAACAAAAAAAATTAGGAATTTATTTAAGGTACAAAAAGGTATACCCTCGAGGTTTCGGTCTTAGTTAGATGTGATATAACTTTTTTAAAGACAGGAATTCATTTTAAATAACTTGTACCCGAAAGGAATAAACCCTTGAAAGAAAAAAAAATGTTGATGATTCCTTTTTTTTGAAAAATGACAGAAATTGTAAAAAAGTAATTCTTTGGATTTATATATAATAAATGAGAAAAGTCATTTCTTTTCTAATTATTAATTTTTGTCCAAGAAATGGGCTAATTAAAGCATTTCTTAAAGCTAAATATTTCCTAATTAAGTCTGTAAAATTTTTCGATTATATGTTTCCTTTTTTTTCCGCTGTATGTTTTCGGAATTATAATTGATATGTACTAGTTAATCCGTCTTTGAGGTAAAAATAATCAGTTCAAGAAATAAATTTACAATCGAAAATAGATAAAAATATTTTCCCTCAGTTTATAAATATTTAAAGACCAGAGTATTAAGTGAATATAATCAGAAAATAAACATGTTGAGATTATTATATTTCTATTTAGAGAAAGTTAACGGTTTATTGCAGAGTTAAAATAATTAGAATAATTTTTTTTCCATGCTTATTTCAGCTAGACAATTTGAAAAATTTCATAATTCTAGATTAACAGTAACGTGTGGTTACAAGCGTCTTTCTAAACTTTAGATTAGATGAAAAAAATATTAAAAATGTGTTTACAAATTCTGTATAAGTAAGTTTTAGCGGTTTTAGATATAATTTCTCCCTCTTTTATGATAACTAATTATATGTAAGTTACAAAAAAAAGTATTTTATTCTTTTTTTTTTGAAAGAATTATTTACTGAAATTCACACTTTTAATTAATTCGGGTATTCTGATTTCGGTAATTTTTTATTTTTGTGATCACTTACATAAATTAAATCGTATTTTTCTTCAGAAATAATAATAAAAAAATTAAAAAATAAATACTTTCTTTCTACCAGATGATATATGGTATTTCTTTCCCGCACTGATCATTAGAGATTATAAAGATTTTTCTCCCTTTATACAAACCTATTATTGATATAAAAAAGGAATCATTTAGCTCTAAAGAAATTTTAATAAAGTTAAAAGAATTAAACTAAATTACGCTTAAAACAGTCCTAATGAAACAGTTTAACAGTTTAGGCCTCACTAAAATATAATTATTATGAATTCAGAACACATTAAATAGTTCTGTTTTATTATCTTTACTATTGTAAAACGCTGTGACACTAAAATGTTTTAATACTGCTCTATCGGCTTGGTAACTTCTGGATATGAAAATCCTTTTGTCAACAACTTCTGAGTTTTGACTGAAGGGCTGATAACGGTCTTTAGAGGATTTTCTTGGAGCAAATTAGAAACTGGGAGTTAATCTGACGGCGAATGCCTGAAAGCAGATCCTAGTTTTAATCCCTCACCAGGAGTTGAAAGCCTTATTCTCCGTGCTGTAATGTTTGGCGAAATGGTCATTTTGAAAGAGCGCATCATACCCAGCCTGTTGGAATGGGCCTCATTGAGAGGAGGGGAGAAAAGTTTGAATCCTCTCATAAAAGCTGAGGATAATGTTCTCTTGAGACGTAATAGTTTTCACTTGCTCCTCTAGAAAAGACACGAGTAAAAACGACTAAAGAAACAAAAAAAGTCGAAATTGTTTGAAATTCGATTTAGCTCTAGATTCAGTTCTTTGTTAATGTCATTATAAAAAAAGAAATAAAGTTTTAAGACCTTCATTGCGACCCTCGAAACTATTTGTGGGATTCTGGAATTGAGCAAAATGTTCGTTACATTTTGCCCTGAGTACTTTGGAGAACACGAATAAATCGAGTGAGTGTTAATGAAACGTGTAAGCTAAGGGCAAAAGTGTCTTTGATGGATCTGAAAGCTGGACATTTTTAACTTATAAAACTTTCCATTCCTTAAAAGCATAGGGAAGCGTACTTTATTTCAATCAGTGAGCACTTGAACTAAGCCTCAAGGAAAGAAACATTGTTCAAATAAAATACCACATGCTTCAAATCGAGAATTCTCTGTACTGAAACGAAAAAAGTTTTTAAGAGGGCTTCAAAACGAGACCAAAATGAAAGTACATAATGTTTTTATAGCAATTATATTGTTGCGAATTTGGAAATCGACCTATCTTTTATGCCAATTTTATTTAAAACTAAAAAAGCATAAACTTTAGCTAAAGAATATTTCTAGCTGAAAATTTCAGAACTGAATCGATATTTTTTAAAGCCTTTTTAGTCATGTAATGTTTCAGTAATCCTGTGCTGAACATTAAATAGTAGCAAAGGTTCTTCTGTGTTGTTAAAGAATTCGTTTTATCTTTTATTTGTTGGAAATTAACAAATATTATTTGAGTGGACTTATTTTTCTAAGTAAAGCCAGCTTCTTTTCAGTTTTTTGAATAACATTATCCTTCTAGTTGAATTTTCGATAAAACACATTAAGTAAATTAAATGAAAACATCTATTCAAAGCATCCAGAAATAAGATTGTTTTTCTACAGTTCCTTTTGTGTAAAATTAAAAGTACTTATATTTTCCTATACACTTATAGCATTTTGCCATCCTGTTCTTGTAATTGTCATAGTGTTAGAGTATGAATCATGTTAACATTTTCTAGAAAGTTTTTAATCGTATGACCAGTCTATTAATTTTTTTAAATTCCGGATAAAAAATTATCTAAAAAGTTACTTAAATTTAAATTTATGTAAAGATATGCTTAATGAAGTATTTCTCGTAGATATTTATTACGATGCCAGAAACAATTTATTTCTCGCTCACATGAGCAATTCATTAATGTCTATGATTAAAATAATGAATAATATAGAATGAAAGATTCCAAGCAAAGCTCCTAAAAAGCAGAAAAGTACAAGAATATGCCAGACGAGGTACTAGACAAATAATAAATTAAAGTACAAAAATAAAACCTTCTCGTATGGAAATCGGACGTTCTTATTTATGTTGGCTAACGGTGTAATTTTATTTTGTTGATAATTAGTATTTTGTCAAATGCATTTTTTTTTCTTTCTGAAGTTTGTAGGCAGGCAGCTATTCTGTTTTTAATTAAATTTTGTTGAATTATTAAACATACGTAAATCCCTAGTTCTGAAGTGATGGATTAAAGTACCCTGTTGCCATGTACATCAAAACTGTTTTTCAGAAACAATAACTCAAGGTGTATTTAGTAATTTATGTATAAAAGTGTTAAATTACTTTTTTTACATCATAAATTCCTTAAACACAAAAAAAGTTAAGAGAAATGAGCATTAACATATTAATCTATTATCTTTAAAAAAATTTATAATTGTATAAGTCATTTAAACAATG
This sequence comes from Argiope trifasciata, assembly GCA_026543055.1. Classification (NCBI taxonomy): domain Eukaryota; kingdom Metazoa; phylum Arthropoda; class Arachnida; order Araneae; family Araneidae; genus Argiope; species Argiope trifasciata. The sequence continues at coordinate 465,969 of JAPMOQ010061070.1, forward strand.
TTGATAATTAATCGAACACATTTGGCTTTCAGAAATGTTTTGAAAATAGAAAAAAAGGTTTCCATCGGCAATGGTCTAAATTCTCGATTCAAATTGAAACTCAGTATTTTCGATTCAAATTTGATCTATTTTGCATTGAATTAAAATAAAATCAGAAATTTTCTATAACTTATTGCATTACTGTTGTTGACCTGCATTTTGTTATTCAAAATTTTTTCTCTACTTAAATAAATCATCTAATGTTTTCTCAATCTTCGTTGCTAATATTTAATTTTTAGAAATTATTCAAGTTGAAGTTTGTTTTATCTTATCATTAATATGTACAAAATTTTGAACATGTTGGAGATTGTCTGTAATCAAACTTATGTTTTTAACGGCTAATTCCCAACGACACGTCTAAGTATTTTAGCCATCTTTGCATGAGTGATATTTCAGTTTATTTGCCTAAAGTTGTTGCAACAGGACAGGTGCAACAAGACATATTTTAAATTCTTGCTGCAAATGACTCAATTTCTATATTATTCTTTACATTTTGAGTAAAAATTATTATATATTTCAAATTTTAAGAGATTGTCAAGCTGTGCTTATAGAAAAAAAATTAGTGTTTCATCCTATTATTCTACAACCATCATTAAAATTTAAGAAATATTTCGTCTCAGAAGTGCATCTTCTAGTGTGACGCGTTCCTAGATATTCTAGCGATCTGACCTGAAATCAAATTTATATTCCAGTCAGTCTGCTGCATTTCGTGTTCCTTCCTCCCATGATGGCAAGCAATGGAGCTCTCCATGAGAAGATACCACAACTCTATTTGCTTCTTGTTTCTCATCGACAGCCAAAAGTCTAATGGGGCGATCCATTACACAGGTGGTACATTGTGGTCTCTTGTGTATCACCTGAGTGATTTTGCTTATTAATTAGTCACCTGAGTGATTAATTTGTTAGGACCAAGCGAAGGGTACCTTCTTGGGCTTGGCTTTAAGAGTTGTTCTGTCTCTGGGGGTGATTCCAATCATAGTGGTTTCACCTACCACTATAAATACCGAGGCTGTGAATAGCCCAGTGTCGATAGCTGCCTTATGGTAGGAAGTGCTTTTCGACTTTAATGCAATTTGATATCGAATGGGCAAAAGAAAACTTACACCCTTCAGTGGACACCAGAAAATTTTAATTTTTTTATCTTACAAAATTTTTTATTTATTTTTCATTACGAAAGTTAACAATGAAAAATTCCGTACCGTCTCACCATTTTTAATCAAAAAATGTTTCACTATGAGCATTGAAAACCTTTCCTCTTATATTACACTGAAGAAAAGAACTTTATCTCTTATACACAAACAAAGAAATACGGTAAACAAATTCTATAAGATTTCCATCTAAAAAAAACTTAGTTTCTAACAATGCACATTTGGTTCCTAGCCTATTTAGTCCAAACAATATTAAAATTGAGAAAATTGATTCGACTCCAAACACTGATTTCACTTCAAATGTGCCAGGATGTTCTGTTCCGTTTTAAAATGATAAAGAAAAAACATTAACCTAAAAACGAAATGACACAAAACATGAAATTGATCCCAAAACCTATTCGAAAAAAAAGTCTCAATGTTTTGGACAACCTTGCAGTCAAAGACATCGGCTGTTCCTGCTATGTCGATCGATGATTGTCGCATTTCAAAAGATGGAAATGGTTTTAAAGTTTCTAATGTAATTTTTTATCTACAAACTCCAATTTTGAAACAATGCTAACAGATATTTCTAATCAGAAAATGCGCTGTGATCCAAAAAAACCATCGAAGAGCCATTATTCGTTGTAGAACACCATCTACAACATCACTGTATAAACCCAATCTCTAAGGATAAAATTAATTTGAAACAAAAATAATAAAAATCTATTTCGATGGGTTGTTTTAAAACTTTTTACTCTATAACCATAAATAGCTCTGTCGATGACAAGTATTTAAAGGAATATCCTGTCAAAAGATTACGATGATTTCTATGAGGATTTTCTGAGTTAATTTGCTAACCTATTTTTTCACTTCTGACTTGAATTATCAGCTTCTTTTGAATTTTGATCAATAACTGTTTGGGAAAAATGTTTTCACTTTTCTGATTTTTACATAATTTTTGGTAAGCGTAATTACGCTTTTAATTATTTATCGTTTCTATCGCAAGCTTCTAACTTTATGGCACTCTCAAATAACTTTTACTGCTCATCTTTCATGTTTGCCACATCACAGCGAAATCTGGTTCTCCTTCCATTAAATCATACTAAACCAACTATCAATAAATGATTTTTTAGAAATTTTAAAAACCGCTTATAGAAGTTTCAGGAAAAGTTTCTAAAATGATTTCCTTACTATATTATGTCTGTCTGTAAAAACTTCTTATCCTCTGCTTTAGACAAGTTACTCCAATGCGGAGCTACTTCAAGAAAACGACGTTGGAATTGTCCAAATCTGTTACGCTGATCCCCCCCCTTTAAATGATCAGACAATGGTGGTCTCCCGCAGACATAATTTGTCAATGCCCGAAAGTTTAAAGCACAAATCACTCTGGGCTGTAGTCGCTAATGAGATGGTGGTCACTATCACTGGCAGAAGCACTTAGTGATAGGCAATAAAACTGTTCTTCGCGTTGGAGGCAACATATGGTCTTCAAAGACAGCTGTGGTTCAGCCCCTTGCGATGCCGTCGGACAGCACATTTAGTCGTTTATCTCAAAACTCTAAGGACGTCTGCTCACATATAAAGGGTTAAAATAGTTAATATTGTTTTTAGAAGATGCTTGTTGGAGTTATTCTATTTGTAGAAGTCACATAAATGGTTTAACTGGAAAATGTTAAACTTCTTTTTCTCTTCAAACTGCCATTTTTATTTGAGTTGCATTATTTTATTCAATACTATCAGCCTTTGGTGACCCTCTGATTTGCCGGTATTAATGGGAGCTAAAACTGTCATTTAAATATTTTATGTAACTTGATAGTTATGGTTTCTTCTGTAAAATAATTTTAAGTTACAAACTTTGATAGTCATATATAGCCGATGAAATTGCTCCAGAATGAAGTTCTATGTATATTACCGAACATTCTTTTAAAGTATTGCAGAGAATATTTTGCAATGATATAAGATTTCTGTACGATTTGTCGAGTCGTACAAAAAACTTATATCGTTGAATCATGGCACTATTCAGTTTTGCTCCCAAAGAGATTTAAATGAATGAAATATTTTTTTCAATCAATAAATATATACTTCTGAAAAATTGTGAAGGTTAAATTTTGTACAACTCATTAATTCTACGAACTGTATTCAATAAAATATTATTGGTAAAAACTTAAAAAATTAACTTTAAAAATATTTTAGACTTTTGTGAACAAATCTCACCGAATTATGAGAATATCATTATTTTAGGGCACTCAACAACATTATTTTCTTCCAATCACACTTGAAGAAATTCCTGACACTGATGGGCATATTTTCGTCATGACGGTCAATGGAGTGATCTAAAATCGTGCAATGCTATAAAAAAGTGATATTCAGATTTTTATTATTTGAATCTATTTTTGTCGCAAATAAGCAAAACCACTTTTATTACATTCTCAAAAATATTTTATGAAATATGGATTCTGGGACTAACAATCTAACAATTCTAACAATGTATCTAACTAACTAATGAATCTAACAATGTACAGAAATTTAATTTGTGTAATTTGTTAGAACATTTATTGTATGAAACTACATACAAAATATTACTGTCTTCATTCATACTATTTTCATTAGCAATGCATTCTTTTTACAGACGTTTCAGAAATTATCTGTTGAGCCTTGATTAACGTGAATATCCTGTATATATAATAAACAATGTTTGCATTAAATAATGCTGATTTATTGAGCTATAATGAAGGTATTTTAAAAAGCACCAAAACTATTTTCTGGCAATTTATTTTTCTAGTAAATATCACTTGATATTTGTTTTATACAAACACGTGAAAAAATTTAACTTTTCTAGTGGTAGAATTTTTTAAATTTCCAAAGGATTTACAGATAATTTTTGTACTGTTATAATTTTTGAAATTTCTTGAATTTATTTAAATAAGAGATTTAATTCTTCATTAAAATTTGAAAAAATCTCTGTATAGATTCCCAACTTCTAAATAATATATGTACCAAGTTTAGTAACTCTAGGTCAAACGATCTAAACTTTTCAGCACCAACACGAATACAAACCCACGCAAGGAAGCAAACAAACACACATTCATGTTTATTATAAGTAAATATTAAAAAGGTTTTTTCCCTTTATTCGTGCCAATAAATTCCAATTTGAAACCTATTATTCATAAGAAATATGAAAGTACTAACGAAAACAAAAGTTGTTGCCTGCTTAAATATTGAAACATTGTTGCACCTCACGACGAAATTGAGTAACGCTAAAAATATGCTCAAAGAGCGACTTCTTCATTTTACCACAATTTTGTCGAGAACTGTATTTTAAAGTTCTTTTTCTTTGTATGCCAGATTAGGTTTAAATTATAAATGTTACGAAATAATATGTATGTATATATGTATATATATATATATATATATATATATATATATATATATATATATATATATATATATATATATATTCACTTTCGGAAGCTGTTCTAAAACAATCGACACCAAAAATCCAACATATTTTAATTTTCAATTAAAAAAGCGTGCATTTCATTAAATAAGTTGTTGTAAGAAAATAATTCTCTTAAATTGATATAATTTTATGGATACATAAATAATTTTAAATATATATTGAATAATGATAATAAGTAATAAGTTCTCTTACTAGATTAAAAAGTTTACAAATATGCAATTTGATATCACTTTCAATTATTTAATTTCATTTCAATTAACATAATTGCTCCATAAAAAGAAACTTTGGAAGATTCAAAACCAAATTCGTCAAAGAAAAATGGAAGCTAATTTGATCCTCCAATCCCTTCTTTGGTAACGATCTTAATGAATGTTTTTTGGTAATGATAATAATATATTGTTATTTTAAAAAGTTTATTTCTTCCTTTAAAGATTTTGATCTATCTTCTATTGGTTGATTAATTTTATGACGTGGAATATAAAGTGCAACGTATTAGAATAATATTTCAATTTTCAGTTTCTGGAAGGATTGGAGTAACTGTTATAAAAGTGATTCTTTGTTTATATAACGGGCCGTGGTGGCCCGGTGGTAAAGTCTCGGCTTCGGAACTGGAGGGTTTCAGGTTCGAGACTCGATTCCACCGAAGAACTGTCGTGTGAGGGGGCCTGTTGCACGTTAAATCTGTCAGCCCAAATGTCCTCCCGCTGGTGTGGCGTGGTGTGGAGAGGGGGGGTGACAGTTCAGGTGTCGTCCTCGTCATCTGACCGTGGTTCAAAATTACGATGTCCGTCCCAAAATAGCCCTCGTGTTGCTTTAAACGGGACGTTAATATAACTAAACTAAACTTTTTTATATAAGTTATTCAATTCTTCTTACTCAAACGTTTCGTAAGCAACACTCTCTTTCTTATTAAATATGAGAGGAAACTTCAAAGTAAATCTTGAACTATATATATTTTTTATTTTCAATTGAAATCGAGTGTAATCATATATCTTTGTTATTTAAAAATTTTGTAAACCATAATGACAGAGTATCTGTTTGAAGAAAACGTCATGAAAAAATAAAATAACTGGCCATTAAAACTTTGTTGTGGGACTTAAAATTGTGTATAATGTTTCTTTTTAATTTAAATAACTACAGTTTTCTTATTTAGAGAGCTAACAAATATACATTTTACATAGTTTTTGATAGCCCCCACAATTTTAAATGAATAGTAAATTTTATTGTTAATTCGTACTTTATTATTAAATAATGGTAAAGAATAAAGCTTTTCAAAACTTTCTTAGCTCTTCATTGCATGTTTTTTTCTGCTCTTTTGTTAAATTAATCAGGGTGATTTAATTACTGCTCTAAATTAAAGAAAAAATGTTAAAAAAATCTTAGTAAAAATAAATAATATAAAATAATTTTAAAAACTGCATGTTGAAGATATCTATCAACATGTAAATTTACATGTTATACTCAGTACAAAATTTCAATGCCCCACTCTTCTAAATTTCTCCACTCATTATCGTTTTTATTATCAAAAACCTCTCAGAATAGTTTTTAAAAATATTTCTGAAATCTCACGTTTCTTCCAATTACAACAAAGAGTGAAATGACTTGTTCAAACCCCCTGTAATGATTGTGACAGTTAATTTTTTTGATAGCTACGTTTCTTATTACGCAAAAGTCGTAAAGAAAGTTGCCGCACTAACCAATGTACAGTAAACCTGTTTTGCGTACAATTGTTTCTTCACGGAATGTTATGAAGGAAATTTCCATCATCATAAAAAAAAAGAGTTAAACATTGTATCCTTTAAATGGAGACTTTTTAAACTAAGAGCCTCATCTAAAAATTGCATCTTAAAAGATTTTATTACCTTATTATTACTTTTATTAAATTACTATTATTAAATTTATTTTATTTAATTAAAACCATTTTATCCATTCGTCAGAATTTATATTATTCTTTTTAAAAGCTATTATAATTTAAAAGAATTTATGTTTTAAGTAAAAGTTCTAAATATTTTTTTTTCTTTTCAATCTATCATTATTTGATGTTGATTATAAATTTTAAATTCTTTGATTTGACCTGTAAAAGAATGAAAAGAAAAGAAAAAAGCAAACAAAAAGAAAAAAGAAATGATGTCAGATAAAATTGATGTTGCGAGGCTTTATTCTTTTGTAAAGAGCTGGCAAGGGGAAAAAGTTTAAGAAACCTTGATCTGGATAAGTCATTTCGCATTTCTATGAGTGTCTTCTTTTACCGAGAACAGGGGAAACAGACTTCAAGCGAGCAGTTAAGGACAATAGCGCTTCTCCTAAACGTACTTGAGTTACTTTTTCTTTCCCCCAAAGGCTCTAGAAGCGGAAAAGTGGCTTTTTAAAAAATTCACCCAAATTTGATGTAAACGTTGCAGCAAGACACAAAAATTACTGATCCTCTTCCGAAACGAGGCAAGCACTCTTCGGTTTGACCCAGTTACTCTACCATAGCTCTGGAAAATCAATCGATGGGACACCAGTCATGTGACCTCTAGCGCCATTTTGTAGCTGGGGAAGTGACTCGATCCCAGCAATGATACTTACCTCAGAGCTAGCCTTACTTCACAGCTGCTCGTTCCCCTTTTTCAGAACATGCCTCATGTAGAACTGACCATGATGTGCTGTATAATTAGGCTAACTCTTCGACCTCTAGATTGCACGCCCATTATCCGGAATTAAACTCCTTTGGTCGGGTTCATTTTAGTAGGTCTTCATTTGTGGGACAGCGTTCATTAATGATAGCTGAACTTTAGACTGTAGTGAGGAGGTTCTTTTATGGTTTGGAGCATTGAGGATTTGTTTTAATTGGTATACGCGGCTGAAATTAAATGTGTGCTCAGATGCGAAGGAAATAATACTTTATGAAGAATGAAACCAGGAAATAAAAGGGAACTTTAGAATATATGATGAAATTTTTTTTAATGGATAAGTATATGAATAGGATTTAATAAATTGTGGATACTGAGACAGAGATAAAAGATTAACAAAAATCTCATATTATTTTTTTTTCTATTTATCAACAACTACAAGCAAAAATAATAAGTTAATCTTCTTAAAATTCATTAAAGTTTGCTAATTAATTATTTTTCACTATCATTTATCGATAATTTATTATATTTTTGAATTTGAGATAGTCATTTAAAAATGTTTTGATGCAAACATGGTCTCCCTTCTCTACCTCCGCCCCCATCCATCGGATAGAGAATATAAGGGGAAATGGCTTTACTCAAAACAAAAAGATAAGAATACCCCACCATTTCTACATAAAGTCATAAAATTATGCATGTTTATATAGCATTTTATTTTAAATGTGAGATGATTTCTTAGCCCCTTCATAAACTACTTTAACTAGCTTAAGCCTTAATAAATAGCTAGTTTCTTAATACGTACTTTTTTAATTATATCTAAACTAGAATCCAGGATGTATCCCTAATTATACAGATTTTGAACATGAAAATTTAGTAGAACTTAGTGCCACTTTTATTAATCTCTATATTTTATTCATTGTCTTCAGAAATTATTCACTTTTTCAATTTAAATGGTTGATAATTTAATTTTATAAAATTACCATAATCATAAATAAGTTTAATAAGTTTTATTTAACTTTATTTATTATAAGCTTTAATATAAATAAGCTTTATTTAACCCTAGTTTCATTTGAAGCAAAATAAGAAAGATTTCAGAATTGATTTTTCCATTTTAAACCATGCTTAGAGGACAGGAAAAATCTTCTCACGAAATTTCCATAACATAAGAATAAGAAGAAGGATGACACCAACCGGTGGATCACATTAATGACGGTCGTTCTTTTATAGAATTGGGTTCTGAACCTGAACTCATAGCCAAGACTGCTTTATTAAGCCATTACGAACTTAATTGGATGATACAAAATCTTTATATTAGTTGATATTCATTAAGAATTTATCTTCTCTATCGTTTCTGTTTTAAATAAGAGTATAAATAGATTTCAATATAGGCACAGAGCCAAATTAAAATGGTTAGGAAAGCTCCAGCAACACAAATACAGACATATTTTTGAAAAACTCTTTTCTGGTTTTTACAGTTTGTTTACTTCCAATTTCTTTATTTTAATTGCTTTATTCTTATGACAATTGAATAAAAATACAGTAAAATGAATTATGCATTGAATTGTTTTACTACTGAGCTAAAATAATTATTTTTTGAAAAATCATTTCTACTAATCAGACAGCAATTTACCAAATGGAGTGATTTGCAAAATTTGATTAGTTATTTTTAATTGAGTTTCACAAACATTTATTAAATTTACACTTTCGCAAGTATAAATTATGGAATTATTACCTTGCAAAAATTAAAAAGCAATTCTAGTTGTAAGCGTATTTAATAATCGATACTCGCACCTTCTCCATAAGTACACATGGGAAAGAATTACAAATATATTTCTGGAAATATCTTAACTGAATTCGTGTAAATTGATACAAGAACTAATCTTATTAGAATATAATCTCTTTTCCTTCCTTTTTTTAATTCCTGCTCGTCGCCTCTGAAAGTATCAACACATAATTAAGTATCGTAATGGGTTGCTTAAAAATTCAAATTTCCATCAAAGTTCGGCGCAGTGAATCCGTTCTGTGTTTTAAGAAATGCAAACTGCTTCAAATAGTAATTGCAGACGGTAATTTTGTCAAAATAAATCAAATACCTGACGCTGACAGTAAGGGAGGGAAAAGGCAAAAGATTATCTCAGTAATTACGCTAAACATGTTTTCCGTCATTAAATCTTTAATTAAAAACTATGTATCATTAACCGGAAAGGATAGTAAAGCGAAGCATCCCAAATATGTATATTTATATTGAGTAATTAAAATGAGGGAACACGCATGCTAAGATAGAAGATCATGTAATTTCATTCGAACATTACGGAATGTAAACTGTTTTATAATCCTTTGTTCTTATTTCTCTCAAATTATCGTCTCTGCAATTCGAACATCAAAGGATTTAAGATACGAATACCCTTTAATCTTATTTATCTGCCCCATCGGCTTATTTTTGCAATGAATTTAAATTTGCAAGAACGTATAATTCGCTTTCGTACTTCTATATCTTTAAAGCTGTTTGGAAAACTCTTTTGATGCGATTTCATTCATTTTGACTTTAAAAGTTTTATTTCAAGCAAAATAGTAAAATCAACAGGAATCCCTCTTAAGATAAATTCTTACTGCCTTGAAACAAAAATTGATTCCGAAAAATATGTTTACAGACTCCTATTTTTATATTGTTAAAGTGCATTATATGATATTTGCACTTTAATAAAATAAAAATCATGGTAATTAATCATAAATATTTTAAAGGAATTAAAATTCTTCAAAATTAGTTTTGTTTTTGAATAGTAAATGAGTATTTCAGATCTCTTCAATTACCTGTATTTTTTTTATCATAGGCGAAAAATCGTTTAACGTATATATTTATCAAAATATCGTATGCAACTTTTTTTGTTTGTTTTATCGTTTCGTCATCCTTTGATCTTTCCATGTTGATTGAATACTTCCAAAGGTCAAAATTAATTTTGAAAACGGGAATATTGTTATCGGCAAGTGTTTCATAGCTTTTAGTTAAGTTATCTGGTTGCTTTGAAAACTGTATTTGATCGAAAATCAAAAATGATTTATTTGGTTACCTGCACCTTTACATTTTCAAAACACTTTTATTTTATTATTAAGGTTATTAGAAATGAAATTAATAATTTTAATAGAATTTAACAGGTGAAATCGGAACATGGAAAATCGAACAGTTGCGTAAATTAGTGTTTGATTGCTTGTTTAAGTGTATTAACAATCTTTTTTTCTCCTGTTTTGTTTCATTTACCATATATTTTATATTATTATATAATATTTTCAAGTTGAATTTCTCTGTTTCTGATAGCACTTTTGAAAATTTAAATCATTGAAATATCTTGATTTTCCATTGAAATTTCAATTTCTAACACTAAACGTATAGAAATTACTTTAAAGGATTATGTGATAAATATTAATCGATAAAGGCGTATCGAAAGACGAACATGCCTTTTTATGGTAAATGACAGAAAAAATGTTGAAAACTTCCTGTGTCAATAGCAGAGATGACCATACTAATTATTCATTAGACTAAATAAAAATCCAAACTAGAAATAAAAAAAAAACTACGTACGAGAAAGCAAAGGAACAGACTATAAGTTTAGAAAGAAAAGTTCTTTTTCTTCTCATTAAGAGTTAAAACATAGATTTTAAATTCGTTTTTCTAGAAATTTAGTTCTTCCATAAATGTTCTTTTTTTCCAAGTACACTTACTAAAGCACTTCTTAAAATATCAGCCTGAAATTAGGCTTGTAGAGTTTTTATAATGCTGTCTAGAGATTGAATTAAAATATAAATAAGGTATTTTGAAGTTAAGCGCATTTGAAAAAAATCGAAATCCCCCCCCCTCCAAAAAAATCATAGATTTTTCAGTTAAGCTTTTCTAATTCTCAATTTTTTGTGTAAATAATGAATTTTTAGTTTAGTCCTCAGTCAATATATTCACGAATGTATATACCAAGAGATATAATAATCCGGTCATCCAACAGATCGAGAAAATTTGAAAAAGATCTAATTTAAAGAAAAAAAACATTCTTTTTAGTCAAATATTTGAAAAAAAAATGTGTTATTTATTTAATTTTTACATAAATGCCATCTGAAAATGAAAATAATTGTTCCAAATAGTAATTTAACAGTGAATAGTAAATAATTTTAAAAAGTATCCAAATGTAGTTAAAAAAATAAAGGTTTCATTCACTGTACGTTACATTACAAACGTATCTACTCATATCAGCAGAAATCCACTTGCAGAGTTTCATAAGTTGTGCTTCTGCATCACCTGTTTTTCTTCTGTAAAATGTGCAATTCATTGCAATAGAAAATTAACGTGTCGTGGCATATTTGATGTTTATCACATGACCATGAGCTATCACTATAATTAGAGAGTTCCTTAAACTATAAGTTCGATCTTGAAATTAAATCATGCATATTTTTTTAATGAATAAAACTGACAAATATTTTCGATGTTTAGAAATAACAACATGTATTCATGTCTCAGGGATTTTCATAAACACTACAACGGGTTTCGTGAAAATCAAATTTAGGCCTAATTATACCTATCGAATTTCCATGAAAAAAATAAATCCCAGATCAATAATTTTTTATTGCAAGATACACATAGAAATTTGGAATATATGCCAAATTTTAAATCTACATATTTACTGATGTTACACCAAGAACCTGATATTTTTTGAGCCAAATTAATCAGAAAAAGTAAAATTCATCTTGAAATTATTATATAATAATATAAAATATCTGGTAAATGAAACAAAACAGGAAAAAAACAATTGTTCATACACTTAAACAAGCAATAAAACACTAATTTGCACAACTGTTTAATTTTCCATGTTCCGATTTCACATGTTGAATTTAATTAAAATTATTAATTTCAAATAAGGAGAGTCATTTGTATAGCTGCAAATAATAGAGCAAATTTAAATGAAATGATAATGTTAAAAAATATAATAATGTAAATAAAGTCAAAAGTAGTCCCAAAAATATTTTATTTTAAATTGGCGTATGAGTTTTCATTTTTAAAAGTAATTTGTTTTTGTTCTTCAATTTCTATATTGCAAATGCCTACAACACATAAATTTATATGACTTTCAAGCTTTAACACGAAAACGTTCTAAATTATATATACGGCATAGTTGTTAAGGGGCATGGAAAATCTAGTGTTAGAAATTGTACGTGAATTTTTTTTGAGATGAAGGATTTAATGCCCCTCTAGTATTACAGCACTGATCTAAAGGATCTTGGAAAGTTGGTGTTGCGTGACCCTGCTTCTCAATCTGTTTCAGGGGTATTCTGTCAGATTTTTATTTATTCTTCGAATATCCTGGCCTATAATACCATTATAATCCTGTTCAGATTCCAAGTACATCGTCTGAAACCAGACAAGTTATCAAATGTTGCTTTTAATGAGGCAAAATTCAAATTTTTTTGTTCCAAAGTAAACCTGTATAGAAAGATATTGAACTTTCTATCGAAGTCTTTGGGGAATTTTCGTGATATTTTAACGAACCTGCTTTCCATAATACCTACTTATAATAATGCTATTTTGGTTCTATAAACCGCTTTCGTGAAAGTTAAAGTTAGCATCAAATAAATTATTATTTTTTAGTCTTTCCTCGTTTAAACTATCAACGAAAATAAAGTTACATTTTTTATACTAACAAACACCCCACTCTCACACATTACATTACCAATTAGTTAGATTTTTTTTACGAAAAAAGCATTTTCCATTAAGGTAATCATAAAATCTGGGGTAAAAGAAAAGCAAAAAAAAGTTCAAATCTTCTACAATACAAAAAATACAAATTTCCCGTAAGTAATAGATAACTTATCCAAGTTGAAATATAAGATCCACTTAATTTCACTTTCTTTAGGGAGTAGATTTTATGAATTATTAAACACATATTTGATGTTAATAATTAGAAGCAGTCACTATAATAAATGACGCATTAGGCCCTTCAATTAGTTTCTACATCATCAAACTAACATTCATTATGTTGAAAAATCATTGTCCCTTTGTGCCTTTCTTTTATTTTCTAACAAGTATATATTCCAACAACATACATTCATAGTATTAAGAAACAATTGATTCTGGAAATACCTCGTTTTTATTTCTACAAATACACATATATTCTCCAGCAAATAACGCTCATAATGTTGCAAAATCACATTTTTCAAAATTAGAAGAGCGAAAAAAGCGATAATTTTATGTAATTTCTTTAAACCACTAGAATCTTAAAATAATTAATTCGAGAACAGCACAAATGATGCATCAAAATATATTTAGAAAAACGAATCGAGAAAGACTATTAACTTAAGATCATTCTGGATATGTACATTTTTCACCATACAATGTCTATTATAAAATCTCTAGATTTATATACTTTAATCGATATTACATGGAAAATATTTTTTAATTTATCAATCTAATAACTTATTCCTATTCGGCTTTATCAGTTTACATTTACATACTTTCTGGCAAGATATTCCTGATGATAAAGCAATGAGTACGGATCTCACGGTTTCTGAAAAGATGAATTTCTAGTCATGGTTGTGATTGGCTATCCGTCATATAATTTACCAGCGTAGAGGCCTTCAATACTATATTAGGAAGTAATAATTAAAAGGCCTTGTATGAATGATGGATATCGGCTTCTAAACAGGAATTTGACGATGGTCTGAAATACAGTTCCGGAAATGTTCTTACGAAGACTTGTTGCATGGCACTCATTTCAGTTTAACAAGGCGATTCTGAAGGCGAATTAATAATATGATAAATATTTTGAAGAAATTTACTAGAATTATGGACTGTTTGACTTATAATAGGGCATATTATCCTAATTCTTTACATGAAAATAGAGTGCTGGTATTTCATTATTATATTTAAAGAAATAGCTAAAGGCCAGGAATATTCTTTTAATGCCCTGAACTCGAGAAAAATTATTGTAAGTCATGTGATTTTCCTATAAAAATTAGATACTTTAAGAATTTTGTAAATGAGCCTTTATAAAAATGAGGAACTTTGATATTAAAGAATTGTCACTTGAAGAAGCCTTCAAAGCTATTATTTTTTCTGTAATGTCTTAATGCAAAATTTCTAATTTATAAAAAAATAGCTTTATCCGAACAGAGTACTGAAGGTAATTTTTGGAAAATTTAAATTTTTATTCTACGTTTTAAAAACTTTTAATTCATTTTATTTCTGGATCCTGTAAATTGGTTTTTAAAATAAAATAAGAGTAAACTTAAGCTTTTCACCATAACGAAAAAGCAGGCTTAAATTTTGAGATACTCAGAATATAAAGTACGAATTTATCAGAATCTTCTACTTTTAGAAATTTATTTGTTCGAAAATTATTTTCCAATATTTAATAAAACAAAAGTTTTTATTAAAGTAATTGCCTCGTGAAATAAATTATAGATAAAAGAATATTTATATACAATTTCAGACTACTTTTAGCTAGCAATACGAACCACGTAAGTATTGGAAACATATTCAATTGCCATCAATTTAAAATTCTCATCAAAGTCATGCACCTCGTTTCCATTATCATGAGGCAGATACTTCAACAAAGAAAGGTGATACGTTCTCTGCTCTTTGACAAAATTTGCATAAAATACCACAGATTTATTCAAATAAAGAAGGTCTGGAATAAAGCAAGGTCTGATTTTCGAAAGCATTCATTTACAAGATCGCCTATTCTTTCGCTTAGCAGGAATTTCTGAACATTGATGGCTAATTGTACAGCATTCGAAACAGGAACTGCATTTGCGTTTGTTGCTATCCCAGCAGAACTTATATTTCGCTCCGTATATCTGAGCGATAATTTGCTTGCACTATTCTAAACAAAAATTAAAATTATCCAAGATAATTATTTAATATTCTGCCACTAGTTTCGAATAACCTTTTAAAGAAAACTACCATTGTTGAACACCTGGCATCTATTACCATTTGAATTCTTACCATAATTCTTATTTATAGATGCACGCGATGGTAATTATAAAATACCATGTTACTATCCATGAATAATGATGAGCTGGATTTCAGAAATCGAATGAGAACCTGCATTAAAATTTTGTAACAAGACAAAGAAATTCATTTTTATAAGTTTTTCAGGCTTGTTTATAAAATGGTAAATTTTATAAACAATGCTTTCTCGTACATGAGGTAAAAAATATTAATATTGTAATCGTCAAAGATCCGAAACATGACATTTTAACAAATCTTCTTGTTTCAGATTTCCCTAAGATAGAAAAAACACATTTTTAAACAACGACTGTCTGTCTGTGTGTACGATAAGTCAAAAATGATTTCACATTAGACAAATAAAATTTGGTATTTGAACTTAATATCAGTTTGTAATTCTGAGAGTTTCCCTTCAAATATCTTCAAAAATTTGAACAAAATCAATTCACAAAGAATATGTTCGTTTGGTCTTTCGAATAAAATTTTATTTTTATCCTTCAAAATGAAAAGAAATAGATTTATAAAGTTTGGTTCACCAATTTAGAATCTAAAATGTAAATATTTATCAAATTTTTAACCAAAGTCGTCAAATGGTTGCTTCCTCTCTACCTGTACTTTCGCATGCATGTAAAAGCAATAACTCTTAAACACAATGATTCAAATTAATGAGATTCGATATATGTTGTAACTACAGTTGTAATTCCAAGTCAAATTTTTGCTTAATCTGTTGGAAAAAGGGCGTTCAAAATACATATTTACTTAATGGATTAACTAAAAATGTTGCATTTAAGTCGAAGAATATATTTCATTTCTATTGGTCATCAATTCCATGTAATGTATTCGCGGTTCACCATTGGACACAATGTTATACGGGGGCGGGGGAAGGAGATAACATTATTAAAGAGCAAGCGAGAAAGTTTAGGAGAAATCACTTCTGCTTGTTCAGACTGAAAATGAAATGTAAATTTTCTCTTTTATTGTAAGTTAGACTAATTAGTGGATTGTCTATTATGCTTACTATATTTTTATTTATTAATATGCCCGATAATTAAATATAAATTTACAGCTTCTAACGTTTGGGATTAACTTGAACGATTTCAAAATATTGCTGATTGTTGATTTAAAAAAATTCGAAATGCGTTTATACTAAATATTTTGAAGCATTCATTTTGAAATATCATTTTTGATATCGTAAACTTATAATCGATGGTTTCATGTAAGAAAATGTGTTTATCCTTTTTGGAATGTTTGTCTATTGAAAAGTTGTTGCGAAAACTGGAAAAGTGCGTTTAATTGAGAAATAAATATTTTTCAGGAGCATTTCATATAGCACTTTGAACTAATCGTTGCAAAAACTGATTTAAATGCAGCGATAACAAATTTTCCAGTTTTGTATATATAAATAGGGGTGTAATCGATTGTAAAAAATGGTAATTGGGTAATTTTAATAGTTTTCGAAAAAAAAACTGATTCTAAAATTTAGGATAATCGTATCCGTTTTGTGCTTGTATTACAGAAACTCATGTCTCAATTATCTGAAAAACTCTTTAGAAAATTTTAATTATATGAACTTAAATAACATCATGCAACTAAAAA
This sequence comes from Argiope trifasciata, assembly GCA_026543055.1. Taxonomy (NCBI): domain Eukaryota; kingdom Metazoa; phylum Arthropoda; class Arachnida; order Araneae; family Araneidae; genus Argiope; species Argiope trifasciata. The sequence continues at coordinate 482,790 of JAPMOQ010061070.1, forward strand.
TAATGCATTCGATTTTAATGTTTTTTTTTTTAGTCCTTAACAAGAAAAAAATATTTTAAAAGGTATGAATAATAAAATTAATATTAACTGTTATGCTTCGAGTTATTTAATATGGGACGACAATTTTTTTTATCATTCTGTAAACGATTCCTAGTAGAAAAAAAATGCAATTTTTTTAAGATCTAAAATTAAAGTATTTCTTCTTGAGTCTTGCATGAATAATTTTTATATATTAATTTGATTTCAAAAATTATCTGATAGATTTTAAAGTCGTTTAAAATCTTTTTATTTCTTCCTAGAGTTTTACGAACGAAATTTGAACTGAGGTCAAGTGTTTTATTCCTTTTTATTATACATCACCTTTTTTTAATGGCAGCCCAGGTCAGATTCAATTATTACTCATACGACATCATGTTACTGTACATTTGAGTCAGACGGTACGTCTGTCATTTTTACCAAACAGAGATCCATACATTTTTAATTAAAGAGAAAAAGATAGTTTAAAGTTTACAACATGTGCGTACACAAAGTTTTATTCCATAGACTGCTTATTCTTTTCATACATAAGTTATGCTCTAATCAGTGTTTTAACAAAAAGCTAATATTTCATAATCGCCTAGTAAACTGTTGTAGTGAAAACGTTCTTGTGTAACAGAGCTTGCTTCTCACCGTAAAGCGTTTTGCAAGATGCAACCCCGCAGCGTCAAAATCACTCATTCGTTACCGACATCATAGGTAGTTGTCATCACCAGATTTTGACTCAGCGATCAAACTGAGTGAATCTTGTTCACACAATGCAGAAACTAAATCAGGAATTTAATACTGTAGAAAATCCCGAAAGTAATCTTTAACATGCTGCATAATCAAATGACATAGATGCTGTAATATCTTGACATTTCAGGAAATCGAGGATTTTGCCCTTGATGTGACCTCTGAACATCTGGTCCGCACTATGAAGCCTGCATTTTCAAAGGTGACGGATTGAAACGAATGATATAATAACCATCTACCTAGATAGCGGAAAATTTCATACCAGAAACATAAAGCGGAAAAATTATTTTAGCATTTCGTATATGAACATTTTTAGTCTACTCTGCTTTGAATGCTTCATATAATTCAGCTTCGGTAGGTACATTCGATTACTGGAGGTTTCAATTTGCCCCACTTAATTCAATTTCATACCACTGCATCTTTAATATCATATTTCCGAAAGAAGAAATGAGTTGCCTAATTCAGTTATGAAGTAGCAAGACGTAAATAACAATACGCACAGAAACGCATAGACAAAAAATGAAATCTGGTTCGCACATCTGTTTGAAATAAACGTACTTCAAACGTGATGATTAAATACAGTTAATGCAATTAGCGTTTAGTAATTTGATTCAGAAAATTTCATTTGCGATGTTTGTTGGAAGGGAACAAAACAGGTTTAATTAATTCTGCAGATCCTCCAGTTATTACTTGCTTACTCAAATGCCTATGGCTATTTTGATAAGATTAATAACGCGATTTTGACTTCTTCGGCGTGATTCCTAAAGGTATGCCAGCAATCTCCATGAGTAATGCTAAAGTTGTTTCGTGACTGAAATCTAGACATAAATTCAATAAAAATTAATCGGAAACTAATCAAAAACATAATTTTTTATTGATGTACATTTATATATTTAAAAATACAACTATTTTTGAAATAATGAAAATAAACAATATACACGCTGAAATAAAACGCCTACTTGAAAATAAAACACAAAAAAATTTTACATTTTCATTTTATTCTTTTTCTTAAGAAGGAAGTGTATGTATAAAACTGATTAATTTCTATCCAAAAAATAATTTGAATCAAATTTTAATATTTATAAATAAAATATTTTAACGATACAGAAAAGGAAATCTATTTTTTTCTTTTATTCAGAGTTCATCACAAAACTCTTGATGGAGGTAGTAGTTTCCGAATGCATTTGATTTACATTTTATATTTTAAAGGAATAACTAATAATCTTGTATAACATTTTGATAAAAAAATATTTTTTTAAACGATTCTTTTCAAAAAATCCAATACATTTATCTACATCTACAAAACATGAAAGTATATCTTTAATATATAAATCTAGATTGCATTTAATGATAACGTTGTATGAGTTAATGAAAATATAGAAATACTATTTAAATGGTTTTATGAAGAATCGTTAAAAAACATTAAAAAAAAAACTTTTATAATAAATCTATCTACTTTCACATAACACAATGGAAATATATCATTAATACATAAAATTTGCATTAAATAATAAAATTTGTATGAGTTAATGGAAATATATATATATTAATTGATTTGGTACAAAAAAGAAATAAATTTCCGAAAATAGTAGTATATAATTTTATATTTATCAAAACTATTTTCATGTTTCAGTGTTTCTATTTCTAGAAAATTAGATTCACAATACTATAAACTTTGAACTAAAACATGAACTTAAGCTAGATTTTTAAATTCTTGCAAATGTCAAATCAAAACGCCAGTGAATGAATGAAGTAGCTTTTTATGATATAAATTATTTTTATTACATGGAAGAGTTTACAGAGAGAATCAGCTTGTAGAAGAATAAAGATAAATACTTAATTTTGAAGAATAATATTCAGTAACTGATTTATTCTGAGATGACATAAAACCTTTTTCGGTAGGATACCCTGGTATTTGAACCAAAATGTGCTATTTTACACTCTAAAAGCAAATTTAATTTTAAGCGAAGGTATTTACCTAGCAACTCCACTCACATTGTGTCTGGCCCTTTCCCGTGCCATACATCAAACGGAACCTTTTGTTAATCCATATAATTTATTTGCTGATAAGGCTTTGGTTAATCGCAGATTTAAATTCTACTCTTTGTCGACATTCATAAGCCGGCAGTGCATGCCAGTGAACTGCATTTCATTTGTTTCATTTTTTCCTACTTTATGTTAAATTCATGCCGTGTATAGTGTTCCGAAAGATTATGTCTAAAGGTAATTTAATATTATGTCAAATTAAGTATTCTATTCTTTGTAGAAAAGTATTTATATGTATATTTATAAATTCAGGTCCACCAATTTTGACTGCATAATTGAGTAAGTACAAAAAATTATTTAATCTATTATAAGACCTTAGAAGTGTTTCCGGCAGTATCTTGAAGGGTAAAGTACTAATTTGAAAGGGAATTAAATGAATACATTCAAGACGGTATGTTGGTGAGTTTGATGCATGTAAAAAACGTTGATTTATTTTGAAATCAATACTTTGGAAATCTCTTTAAAAATATATACATAGGTAAAAAAAATGTTGTTTGTAAAATGTGTCCTAAAATCAACAAATCGTCAACTACATTTTGTCATAACTAACGAAGAAAATCTATATATGCACTTGACTTATGATAAAGAAGTTATGTCCAGGTTAAAAGAATGGAATCGCAATATTTGATCCATTTCTAAATGGCTAATACAGTTGGTGCAATTCAGCTATAAATTCCTGCTATGAAATATTAGGTACTCTAAGACGAAATACACGACTTAATTTCCATAACAGAAGTGTAAGGACTGGTACAATAGATTTTAAATTTGATATGTGTAATGGTCAGAGAGATTAAATAGTGATTATTAATAATAATAGACAGTTAAACAAAAGATTTATTAGCTAATTTGGAATTTTCAATTCTTTCCTGTAAACAAAAATTTAAAATCTTGCTGCTCTGAATTGAGAAGGTAGTTCGAATTATATTTATCTGAATTTTTAAACATTTAAACATTTAAAATTTCAAACATTAACTGCATCATCTATGATATCTTAGCATTACAGAAGTTCGTTTTGATGAGCAATTAAATAAAACTCAACTTACTATCTATTAAGAACTATTTTAATGACATTGAAATTCAGTATAATTTTTTGAAAGAAATGTATCAACTTAATTTAACAAGAGTATCAGTAAATGAGATATTCTAGAACTAAATATCCATGAATAAGCTCATCTGAAGATATCACCGAATATTTCTTTTTTTATATATCGTGATAGAATAAAAAAAAGGATCAACATCTATCGAAATTACCTGGTGTCGTTTTACAAACATAGATCTATTCTTGGAAAGATCATTACTTCGGCTTTAGATAAATTTCTCCGAACGTATCTTTATTGTGACAATTTCAATTATATCATTATATTCTTTTACAAAGAAAGTCCTTATTGCTTTTTATATCTATCAAAAGGCTTCCAATTGTGTGGATATGATGGTACAAAGAACAAATTAATATATTCTCTGTGACAAAAGATCTCTTTTTCTTCTTAATGATAAAAAAGTATATGTTTACTGTGTCCACTGGATAGTCTTATTAGACCAACTGTTTATCTTGAACATCTGCTGATCCTTCCATTCAGTCAGTTATTCCTAATCTCTTTATTCCTATTCTACGTTTGGATGGTCAATAGCGACCTGCACTATTGTCGGTGATTTATTACATGAACTAATACTGCACGTAATTAGATTACTACACGGAAAAACTTAGCTCCGTCGGAAAATTCGATAATGTTTTCCTTTATTTTTTTCATTTTATTTCAGTTTTGGTGCGATGAGAATATTTACAAAAACCAAGCAAATTTGGTTCCATAAACAATGTCAAGGGTTCCAAACATTTTCCTAGTTTATTTCATATTTTTAAAAATATTTATAATTTCTTTTAAGCGATGATAGATTCGTTTGAATTAAAATGGTAATCAAACGAAGATTAAACTTTTTAGTCCATGGAACAGCAAATTTGTATTTGTACTTAAAATTTTAAGCAATAAATGATACTCCAATGGCCTTCATGAAACTTTAGCTTTTATTATGTTATGAATAAAATATTCAAAAGTTCACCGTTTATATTAAACTCTTTTAAGTAAAAAAATTATTTAATTCGGTAGCGAAAAAGAAATTATAAAACTATACTGGAAAATAATATTCTTTAGGATTTTTTAGGATTTGATAAATATATATGTTTTATATAAGGAAAGTTAGGCTATTCATAGTTGCTTATATATCAGCAATTATTCATTTGGATATAGTTAACCAAGTTGTAAAATAAGCTGCTTTATAAAGAGTTGTAAACAGCGGATTTTACATTTTTTAACTATGAAACTTGCTGCCAAAGATATTACGATAAAACTATGTATTTAATACCAGTTATAGAAATCAGTCTGCTGGCATACAATTAACCACTTAACAGTTTCACTTTTTCGCCATACTGGGTCCAAAAATAAGCATATATTTACAATAAATATTTGTATTTAAATTGATTATATGAAACAAAATCTGCATCCAAAACTTTTATATGCATTGTATTTATTGATTTATGATAATTTTTAATTTCAGCGAAAAAAATTGAATTTTTACTTTAAGTTGGCTTTTTTCCGGACAGGCTAACTCAACTGAAAAGGAAAATTTACAGAAATTGCAGAATTTACAGAAATTAAATCATCTGAAGTTTCGGATTCCTCATCACTTGGAAAGTCTGATAATAAACTTTCACAACTGCCAGAATCATTTATAGATATTTCTGATTCACTATTTGAACCATTATCAGAATTATAATCTGTTATAAGCCACTCACTGTCACTCATTCTTCTAATTTAGCCAAAAATCTGAGAATAAATGGAATTCACAGCGTTGATACTCTGAACACGTGTGCAAACTGCAAACAAAATCAGCTCCTTTTCCCGCGTAAAGAAAAACCAAGAAAATCTGACCTTCAAACCAGTTTGGAAACTAGTTTTCAATCTATTCTTTACTGGACAATAAGTAATGTAAACTATAAATAACAACTATAAACAACTATAAATATAAAAAGATAGGGCAAATCAGAACAATAACAGGAAAAAATTAACTGCCCGAGTGGCGCTCGGGAAAGACAGGGAAGGCACTTCCACTGTGCCCAAGCGGTGTTCGGGCAAAACTGTTAAGTGGTTAAAGATCATTAAATAAAGACTTGATAAGTCTTTTGTTTGTTTCATATCTTTATCATAGATCACACAAATTATATGATCCAACTTTATGGAAAGAGTTTTAAAAAAATCAGAATGGCAATTTTATACCAGTGATTTTGAGGAAGTTTTGAATTTTAAAGCCCTTCTCACAGTTACAAGAAGCAATCGAATTGTGAAGAATTATCAGGAAGTTTGAGGAAACTCTGTCCTTAAATACTCATCCTGGAAATCTACAAAATATTTGTTGTAGCAGAGTTTATAGTAGATGCTAGGCTAAGAGGGAAGAAAATAGCTGTAGGAAACACTAGAGTTCACCAAGTTGCATGAAATCAGCCAAGTAGTACTTTTCATTATATGCTATTGGAAAGCTATGCGATATATCTCCATAAACTTTAACATATTCAAGAATTGTTTTCTTTTCTGCTCGTCAATATTCGTAGTGGAATTAATTTCTAGCTGTGAGGTGGATATATATTGTTTTGGGAAATTCACTGAACCTATGAAGTATATTTTTATCTGACTGGTGTAGTGAATGTACACAGCTGCCGTGTTAGTTACATTGTGCTCATAAGATGTCAAGATATAACGTAAATTAATTGTAACATTTATATGCGGTCTATTTCTCTTCGTAGAATGAACTCTGAAAATTCTGACATTATTAAATTTATATTTGCTAGTAATATACTATAAATATAACTTCCAGGTGATTTTCTGCAGTTCCCATTTCATAATAATATGAGAAAATATCTTTTCACAAAATTTTTCAAAGATTCTTTTGTGCCCAATGTTAAATTTTGCTCAACCCACTATTGATGTAGAACAGTATGTTTGTCTATTCTATGGAAATGGTAACTGAATAGTAATTGGATTATTCAATATCTGAGACATTTTCTTCATGAATCTATTAGGCTGGTATACATTTGCATTTTCAAATGTAAATACTGAATACTTCTTGTTTAAGGGATTGTCCTTTAAAATCATAGTAAAATATCCTAGAAATTCATTTCCCATGCACTTTGTCTAATCCAGTGCAAGCCATGTGGATGCAAATTTCGTTTGATTGGTACCAACCTGCAGGAATGATGTTTTTATTCGTATCTCCTGAATCTAGAGTGTTCCTGAATTACGAATTCTCTCCCGAAGTACTCGACGAAGTCTAAAAGCTCGAACAAACTGTGAGAAATTGAATTACATGCACCTCCAAAGCATCATTTCTCTTTCGAAGTCAAGAGTCCAGCGGAACTGACATTTCGCCAGAGTTTTCCTCAACTAATTTACATTGGCTTATGCGTTCCCTTTCTCAATTCACTGGAAATAAAATCTGCAGCGAAGAATTTATTACAAGCGTTGAGAAATTCTGCATTAATTTAAATTATTAAATGAAGGACAATGAGCCTAAGTTTTGTTATCGCTCAAATAAGTAATCGAGTGTTTCGTTGAGAATAGGAACACAGTTCAAATCATTAATTAGGAGTAATTGATCGAGCATGTGTCTCTGAAGCAGCTCTGAAAAGTACAGGTAAAGAGGAATTTCCGTGACATATTCTTCAGGGTTTCGAGCTCATTTATCATATTAAAATAGCATTTCATATTTGTTTGTTTCTTACACACAACTTGTTAAGTTTCTTAAAACTGAAATAGATGAAAATCTGGTGGAAGATGTACTGAAAACATTCCTGTGGCTCTGGAGAATTGAGTTAGAAACAAAACATTATTTAGTTCGGATTCGAAACTAATTAAATTATCTTTGGAGTCTGAAAACATTAATTTAGAATTTGCGAATGCATGTTAATAAAAATAAAGAATTACTTTTAATGATGACATTTTACTGATAAAAGATAATTAGGTGCATTACAGATATGTAATGCTGAATTGAAATGAAACAATTAATGAAATCAGTAAATATGTCACTAATTTATAAGGTAGTGTTACTTCAGATTTTGTAGGTTAATTTATTTCAATAAACGTATTTATATATTTCATCAAAATCAGAAATTAACAGTTTGCACTATACCTAATTAGATACGAAAATGATTTGCGTGCTGATGAAAATATTTCTTTGAATTGTCGGTAACTTTATCCTATGAGTTTAAAATTTGATATACATTTTTTATATATTATGAATATGTACAAATTACTTTAGAGATCTTATGTAAAAATTTCTCCTCGATTTCAAATTTTAATACGAAAAAGAATATCCTTTCTTTAAAATAAAGGATTTTTGCGTAACAGATTTTAAATGCATGTTTAAAATACAGATTTAAAAAGTTGTTAACTGTTTCAGTATATGCATCCTTTGTATTCAATATAGTATACGTATTTATGAAAAAAATGAATGAGAAATTTTTGTTCGTTTTTACTTATGATTTATAATCTAACAAACTTTCTACTGTCAGAAAATATCAGGATTTGAACTATCTAAAGTATAATACAAAAACCATTTTTAGTTGAAGATGACTGCATCTTGTAACGAATTTTATCTTATGACTTAATGTCAGTCAGTACTTTATTTTATCTGCTTCAAAAATTATTGCATTATACAAGAGCAAATAAATTTCTTTAATTTTCATAAATGATGCTAATTTAAGATTTAATAAAACTTGAAGCAAATATCTTTTTTTCGTATAAGAATATTTCATTAATTACATTTACTATGTTTCTTAAGATACTATATTTTTTATTTATTTAAAATAGGTATATAACTTTAAAAATGTTTTTAAACGAGAAATTCTTATTTTCCTGGGCTTTCGGGTAATAATGCTTTTGTCGTGATGAGTAGATAATTATTCAGTTACATCTGAGTGTGTTTATTAGCATGGGAATGAGAAAAAAATACTCAATAAACAATTTGAATTCCTTCACATGACCTTCAATCGTGTCATTTCATGCTAATAGTATTATTTTTATACGAAAAATAATTGTTTTTAAATATCTGCTTAAACTCAGCAATATAAAAGTGTTTTTGATGATATCACAGTTATTTTTAAATCAAGATATATCCATAATACTTCTATATACTACTATCTGTCTTAAAAACTCTTTTCTTCCATTGATATGTGATGAACAATGCAAAAAAGAGGTTTGTAGGCGATCAAGCAATCAACCGTTAAATCTCTCTGTCTCTTTTTTCGCTCAAAGATGAAAGGAAAGAGAAGATGCTATTAGAATACTCCTAACAATTGACATTTGGGTGTTAGACTATCAGCATTAAACATAATATATTTCAATTTATTGCTGATTTCACTCTTTTGACTGTTCAGCGGTCAGAATATTCTGTTTGATTCCGTAGGTTTCCCAGCATCTCTTAAAACTATCCCAAAGTTATTGAAATCTGATAGTTGAGGGTCAGAAGAATATGAATCCATTCACTCTCATGACCTATTAACCTTTAACGGAACCTGTGTTATTTCTTGAAAATAATGCCATTTTCATTCGAATATGATTTTTATAAATATCTGCGTAAACTAAGCAATAAAAAATGTTTTTTAAGATATCACAACTAATTTTTAAGGAAGAGATAGCGAGAGGATAATACTTCTAAATGCCATTTTTGTTTTAAGCCTTATTTTTTCATTGATATGTGATGAATAATGTATAAAAGAGGTTTGTAACCGATCATGCAATCAGCCGTTAAGTCTCTCTCGTTTTTCGCTGAAAAATGATAAGAAAGAGAAAAGTCTATAAGAGTACTCCTAACAATTGACATTTGGGAGGGAGGCTATCATCAATAAACAAAATATCTTTCATTTTATTCAAACTTCACTCTTTTGTCTGTTGAACAGTCAGGATATTCTAGTCGATTCCGCACGTTTCTCAGTATTTCTTAAAATAATCATTAAAGCATTGTAATTGGGTTTTTCGTGGTTAGAAGAGTATAAAACAATTCTTCCATCTTGTTGATAGCTTAATGTAGATGAATTCTTAATTGTCTATTGGATCTTATTATATTTGACTAGATATTCGGATTCAACAGAGTATTCGATTAGATAGAAATAAGGTAATTGTTGATGCAATATACTTTGAACAACGTTTCAATATAACTATACCGGCTTAAATGTTCCTATGTAAGTTATTTCAGAACAAAAGTAAAAAGCATAATATTTAAAAGTAGCACTTATTAAATACGCTACAAATAATTTCGTTTCACAAAACAGTTATCAAAAGACATTCCATTACAAATATGTTCCATCAAATTGAAAAATGGATTCATCCAATATCATCATAACTAGACAATATGTTGAACTCCAAGTTCCAGTGCTTATTATTTGTAATCTAGCGATTTTCTTATCTTAATAAAGAATATCTGCTTCAAAGAAAATCTTTGAATTATAAATGCATATAGTTCAATGTCTTCTTAAATATTTGTATCAAGATGTTGGAAGAATCATTAAAAATAAGATCTGACCTCTAATTTTTCTCAATTAGTTTTTGCTGCAAAGTTGCCAGATATGTATGTTTAGTTCCAAAAATTTACCAATGTCACAACTTCTATTATTTCAGAATTCTGAAAAAAATTCAGAATAAAAGGAATTGTGTAGTTGAAGAATAAATATTTAAATTTTAGAAATCTTAACTAACCTAAGCTAACAAAAGATTTACTATTGAAAAATATGGAATTGATGATAAGTCAATTTGAATCGTATTCCTATGCAGTTTGAATAACTTTTCATCTCATAACTTTCCTATTTCTTTAAAAAAAAATCATTTTAAGGAGTTTATTCCTGTCTAAAATGTTCTGTTCTTTCATTAAAAATTAAATAGTCTTTATGATACACTGTTTCTTTATAGTCGCATTACATTATTTAAAAATTTATTAAAATCATCTTATTAATCAGTTTCGCCAATTATTCTTTTTTAGAGAATTATTTTATGACTTTTCATATGTGCACATTAGGACGTGAAAAGAAATAAGAGATAATAAACCTTTATAAAATATAGAAATACATAGTTATTTAAAAAATATTGCTTGGCTGTTTAGAGCAATGATTTTCTAAATCGTATTTTATATAATCGATTTTCTGATTTCTCTCCAAATACAATGATGTCCGTAATTATGCTTGTATCATGCATACTTATTTTTAACGACAACTGAATAAAATACAAGTCAAAACCGTCAAAAATTTGAAAGGAAAGGAGACTAAATGAGTATTGCGTTGGTTCAATAAATACTCTACCGATAATCATGGTCCTCTTCTACTGTTTTCTGATACGCACATCAAAATTAAGCTATTTAGAGTGATCTGAAGCAAAGAATAAAATATTGTTTTCTGATAAAATGATTATGAATAATACTTATTAATGGTGGATTTAAAATTTGCTTCATGATAGAAATGAAATTCATTGCTGTTGTCGATATTGCAGATAACAGTCTATTGTAGAGTCAAACATTTCCTCCAGATCTTTTGACACATAAGGGGGTAGTTAAGGTAAACAAAGGAGCGCCAGGACCGCGATATTGATCCCGATTTATTCATCGAAGCGTTAGATAACGTCAAGTGGAATAATTCTCTTTAGAAATTTTAATTACAGTCCGGAATTTGAGACAGTTTTTAAGCTGGCTAGTTGCCAATATGTAGAGAAAGCTAAATCCATTTGTCTCACCCGCTGTAATGATTATTTTTCTGTGGACCGTCTTTCAAAAATAGATTCTAGCCGAACCTAATGATACCCGGTGAGTTAGGATTACAAGGAATAGAGCCCCCAAATTACTTTAGCAAGATTTAAGAATAAAGCGAAATCTTAACTTTTGAAGCACCCTGTATTTATACTGCGATTAGAGTTCCGGTAATGACTCATTTGTTTGATAGCTGCAAAAATAAATCTGTATTTTCCTAGAGGGAATAATTTCGAAATAGCTGTTTTTAAAGTTAAAGTGGCGTTAAGAATCAAGTCATATTTATTAGTGCTCTTGGCTACATTCTTAGAGGCTTTAACCTATGTGTGAAACTAGGAAATAAAACTATTCAAGCAGGTATTTCTGAAGCATGATATTTAAGATTTTTATATTAGGCTTTAATTATAGCAAGGTAAATTCCACGCATTCCTTCAGTTTAACGATCATTTTCTTGAAAGCTATTTCCCCCAAAATAGGATGATCCTGGGACCCATAATTTTCTGCGAAATATGAAGAAAATAAAGAAAAGATAAAGTGACTTTGTAATTTTAAAACAGACGATACAATTTTAATTGATTTAGAAGCAGCGTAATTTTAAAAATCTTTGATGCAGATCCCAGCTTGTTTCATGTAAAAAAGAAGAGAAAAAAAAAATAAATGAATGTTATAGTAGAAAAAATTCTACAATGCAGTTATAGTAGAACTCCTCATTTCAGGATTAATTTTAGTATGACCAAATACGGATAGCCAAATATTCGGAAAATCCGTTAATTCAAAAAGCGAAATTTGTATAAAACATAATGATTTAATGATGTAAATACAGTTTATATCTCCTATTCTTAAACATTCCACCAAAATGTTATTACTTGAACATATGTTATTTTGTTTTCCTCGTGACTTTTGATAAGCGAAATATTTTATTGCAGATTTCTTTTTCCCCTCTGAAAGTGATAAGATGATTAAAATACTATTTACCTCTCTTATTCTTAAACACTGCATTAAAATATTACTACTTGAACGTATGTTATTTTGATTCATCCTCGCTTTTCGGTAAGCATGATATTTTATTGCATTCTTTCGTGTGTTTTTTTCCTTCTACTTGAATAAAATAACTGAAGTTAGTATATTTGGGCTTTACTGCGCTGTAAATAAACAATATTTAAATAAACTTGCGAAAGTAAGGGAATAAACTTGCGAATATTCAAATAAACCTTTTAGTAAGGATTTGGATCTTCCACGACTAATAAATATGAACATCTTATTATTATTTGGTTTTTTCCCGTTAGTTACTTTTCCCGATTTTCTTGTAACATTTAAATATGCTACTTTCTAACGGCATTTCCTTTATTATAATCCTTATGTTTCTACATATAAAACCAATATGCAAATATTTTTCAAACAAAAATGATGCATGATATGTTTTTTAAAATAGGAATATAAATTGTAATTATGTCATTCAAACATTTTCCTCATATTCATGTTTGCTAGTTTGAAAAGCATTCCAGAAACAAAACAAAAAAAAATGGAACAAATCCCAAATATTGCAACACCATTCATTTCCTTTAATTCCAACTGATTGCACAAATACAGTAAATATTCCATCGAAACTGTAGATCAAGGTAAACATTTGGTGAAGTGTCGAGTCAACAAACACCGATAGACATTTCACACTCAATAGGTTTCCTGTAAGATAGGGATATTCGGTCATCTACTTTTACATTCGAGCAGCGTTCTAGAGAATGCGGGATTTGTAAATGTTATGATATTTACATAGGTAAGTTATTTTTCAAGTAAAGTTTGCTCATATTACTCACTTATACAACTGCTTCAAAACAGAATACTTTTTCTAATAATTCTCCAAAATTCCAGGAAACTTTTATTTGGTATTTATATTTGAAACTAAGCGCTAGGAATATCTCAATAAGTTGCATATTAATGAAACTTTTAGTTAAAGTGTTTTGAAAACTAATCGATCCGGTGTTCATAAAACATTAAAAAAAATAAAGGTTTACTTCTTTGCATATTTTATTTCATCTTAAGTGCCCTGCATTTAAACTAATTGGATTTATTTTTATTCCATTTAACTTCTTAAAGATTATCTATTTTGACTTCCATCATTGTATGTACTTTTAATAAAAATGCGTTAAATTCCTTTGATGGTTTGACTTGGCAAGGATCAAGTATTATAATACAAACGTTTTATGCAAAACGACTATGTATTTAATGCTTGTCGAAAAATTATATAGATGAACTATATTTTACTGAGTTTCCCCTATTTTCAAGTTATTGTTTGTTTTGAAGTATGTGTTTATTTCATTCTTAAAATATGACTTAAAAAAACCCTCGAAAATATATAGCTGTTAGCAGATATTTCTTTTATTAAACTGATAAATCTCATTTTTATTATTAGTAAAATTACACATAATTGCTTAATAATACATCTTGTACAATATTATGTTATTTTTAAGTCATTTTACATTGATCGAGCAATATAGAAATATTACAAGAGTTACAGAATGTAAATTTCAGCATTCACTATTTTATTGGATTCGAATCTTTAATTTATTGCAGGACAGCTGTGATTAGGAAAATAGTGCAATTCAAGTTGTAAGTTATTCTTGATTTTTCTGCACTAATTCTGTAAAAGTTGCTTTCCAGAAAGAGTACTCTTGCAGTTAGAAAGACAACATTGCATCATTATGTTTGCGTATTGGAGAAAAATATCGACTTCTATACAGCTATTAACGGGAAATGCATTCCTCTAGAATAAGACAGGCCTGCAAGAAAGAAATACTTGTTGTTGTATTACTGCAATCGATAACAGAGTAATACAACAAGTACTACTTGATTATTTCAGATTTTCAGAAGAATAGTGTATTTTAATAACGAATGACCTACTGGTAAGAAAATCTAAGCAATATATTTCTAAAAATAGTTTCTTTAACTAGAGCATAGATTACATGTTTGAATACGAATACATTTTGAGCTTTACTAGTAATTTTATTTAGAATTTTTATTCTCGTGAATATTGTAAGAAAAGAATAAGAGAAAGGGAACGAAATTATTTTGAACTAAGATAGAAGCAAGGTATAAAAAAATGCTTGAAAAAAGAAAACCTGCATTTAAGTAACACATTCAAAGAAAATATATTTCATGAATAATAATATTTTTAAACATCAAAGATGTCCGTATTATTCCATTTTACATTCTTTTAACGGAATTCAAAAGTACTGTAATAATGTAAGCAATTTAAAAAGAATAATTTTAGTGAAACTTTTCTGGAATGCAAATCTAATTTTCACATATATTTCAGCAACTCGTCAGTTATAGAAACAGCGATATTTATCTGTAATTTATAATTATATGAATAATTTCTTGCAACCCTGTGAATATACATATAATCATGATCTTTATTATTAAAATAATTGGGAAAGTTGTCTAACCAGCGCAAAAGATATACTTCAGGATTTCTCTGGCATTAAAACACTGAACCAATTTTTGCATCTGAGTGAATCAGTTTACTGAATTTTTTTTCATAGAAAATATACGATATCAAATTTATTCATTTTCGTGCTCTTTAGTTGCTATTTTCTATATCTAAAATAAAAACTACATTTTCGGCGTCAACTAACTTGAAAAGCGTTAAGTTCATAAAATATTGGGAATCACTGGCTATGATTCTTCTGATAATCCATTTTTAAATACTTTATTGGAGTTTATTTTTCATGCTTAAAAAGGCATTTTGCAATCGAGCTTTCATCCTGTAATGTGGCTAAATTTTCGTTTTTGAGAGAAGTGTATTATTTTCAGATTTTAAGTACTTAATTATCAATTAATCGATTATTAAAATTGGATTTTAATTACTTAGTAGTGGCGCCACCTGGTAAAGAAGGATTCCTGGATTGAAAAGTCAAAAATAATAACTGTGTTTTTGCTGTTTTTTATGATAACAAATTAGTATTTATAAAAACTATTTTAAATTAATTTATTATTTAACTGCTCTTATGTACAAACACAAAATTTCTAAAAAATATAATTTTTCTATACTTAGAGCGTCTTTCAATATCAACACATAACAGTTGCCAATTTATGGAAGCTAAAATTTTCCAGACCAATAAGTAACAACAAACAGTAATACTTAGGCGCTGTCTTTATATAAAGCCTTTGGTCAAAATTTGAACCATTGGAAAATGAATCTGTACATTTCATAGATGACTTTGAGAAAAACTTTAAAAACGTCTATCCACGCCTACCAGAGGAAGTAGTCGCTATATATCTGAATCCAGGTCTTGGGGGACTACCACTTAAGTTTTCTACGACATTTGGTGAGAAAATATTGCCTGTCTTCCAACTTCTTGCGGAAAACTGGATCTGATAAATTGTTCCTCAGCGAGTCTGTCAAATAGACGATCTCAAGGCGGAGGTAACAAATTACCTCTGCTCAGTCTTAACTTCTTTCTTTACGCCTATTGTGTGCTCTTGGTTGGTGGTTTTATTTATTTCGCAATCTTTTCCTAGGATTATGGAAGATTGCTGCTTCTTCATCCAACAATGGTGTGCAGCGGAAACTTGGCGACCAATTCATTGTAGACTTAATGACTCGATCATTTACTTTGCATCAAACACTTTATCACTAAATAGTGGACAGATTTCTCAGCTTTTGCCAATGAGGCCAATCTTAAGCGACAAGAACAAATGTTTGCGCCAAAAGGGCATCAATATTAAACTTTTTGACTCAATACCAATATCATACCACTAAAATATCTGCAAAATGCCCATTTCGAAATGTTTGGAATAGACTAATTGTGCTATACTGTATTTGAGCTGCAGGTCTTTCATATTGTTTGCTGAAAAGTCGAAACATGGTTTTATACTTAATGAACGATGACTATTCTCTTACACTCATTTTTATCTCCTTTATTAATCAAAATAAAAAAGAGAATATGAACAATAAATTAAACTAAAAACATTAACCGGTTAATTGTTTTGCCCGTATGCCATGCATGCATCGATTTATCGAATTTGGATAGTTACAACTATTATAATTTAAGACAAAAATTATTCCGAATGCAAATATAAGTCAAACGTTCAATGGATTTCTATTTGAAGCAAAATAAGAAAATATTCCCAAAATAAAAGGTGTTATCCTATTAGATAGAAAAAAATATAACAGTCAAGTGGTTTAAGTGCATCAGTGTTAAATCAAAATGATAAATATCGTAAATAAAATTCACTGCTTTTTTTTAAAGTTCATAATATAAAACAATTTTATGAATTATTTAATCATATATTATTTAACTAAATATTTCCAATTTTTATTTAAACTATTAGAGACTCATTTTTAATAATTTGTACTCTTAAAGATATCGATTCGTTATCCTCCAGCAAGATATTCCAAAGAAACCTTCCCAGATAATTCCCCAGATTCTTCTTCTTATTAAGACTTATTTTAAATATGAATGTTTGGGCAGCACACAAATATATCCGAATTGTCTAATAAACTGTGTCAAAAATTTAGATATTTTAATTCAAGTTTATACTTAAACAATCCAGACTAATTTATTAGAGCTTATATTTTAAGCTTACATTAGTTTCATTTAGCTGTTTCCGAAAAATATAACATAAATTACGCACCCCTTATCCCAAATCCTAAGTTTTAATATAATATTTCTTTATAGAAATTACATTAAAAGGGTAATTGTATATTTCGCACATATCATTTTATTTAGTTGCTTATTTAGAAGATTTTAAAATACTTATGCCAAATTGTGAAGCATTAAATTAATGTATTTATTCTACTTTCTTCTGCTATGAATTATTATTTTACCCCTTATTCATCAATGCTCAAAATTCAAACAAGTTATTGAAGAAATGTTTTAATCTAATTTTTCTTAATGGCAGAGATTTATAATTTTTCTGAAAGAATAAGTAGATATCATAGCTATAAAAATTTATTATCATTTTCACATTTATGATCGTATTTTTTTTATAGTTATATCAGGTAAAACATAATATTTTCAACCATATGTCGAGTTAAAAAAATTATATGTTCCAGAAAGCTGTGTTTATTAGATTTGGTTGTTTTAAATGGCAGAGCAGTAATACTCGTTCAATAAAAAGGGCACTTTGAGTTTCTAGACCATTTTGCTTAAAAACTAGTCTTTTTTTAATCCCATATTAATTTCATTTATTAGTAGTGCTATATTTTAACTTTTTAATATACTCTATTTATCTGTAATTACAAAGTAAATATTACCACCATTTTTCATTTTATGTATTTATGAAACCTTATTGAAATCAACTATCACATACACAAAAATCCAGAGGCATTTTAAATTTGAAAACGTATTGTACATGCATTTGATCTAATCAAAATTATTAGAAGGGACTAAAGATATTTTTCAAAAATTTGTCTTAAAATATTGAATTGTAACAACTTGTCATAAAATAATAAACAACATACTATACGAATTATCCTTTCCCTCCTTCTCTCTCTTGTTCTTATTCTCATTATTAAGAAATTATATAGAAAAATAAACCAGAAACTGAACCACGGAAACAAAATTTTGCATATTTAATGGAATAAAGCCAATACATAAATGGTCTCGAAAAAGACAAAAGACTACAATTGTCTTTTAAACAATTGTTTTGAAGAAAACCTTTATTTTATCATTAAATTCATTCTATGGAGGCTCTTTTGTGCAGTTTACTTATATATTTTATCATTTAAGTTATACGTTTGTATTTCTATTTCGCTGTACTATCGTTGGTCTAAATTATGTCTTTTATCTCTTTTGCCCATTTGCTAAAGTATTTGATCCCATCAACAGATATATTTTTAGTTTGGCTTCCCTTTTGCGGAAAATCGGGAAAAAAAGGAAAGAATTCTTCGTTTTATTTGTTTTCAGCTTCTTCCTGTGTTCGAAAGAGTTCTATTCCTTTTTCATTTGTTATAATGGCTTTAAGACAAGTTCCCGTAAAGTTTTTATGCCTTTACTTTCTGCTATTCTTTTTCAGAAATCACTTTTTTCTTTCAGTTAAACAACTTTTTATTCAATCATCTGTTATTTGTACAAGATATTTTCTACTATACTTTTTTCCACGTTTTAAGCTTTCATTTAAATACAAGACTTTGCTTTTGTATCAACAACTGGATTTCTGTACTTTAGAAGAAAGGTTTTTGTGTTTATTTTTAAAGATAGCAGGACGTTCTTATTTTTAACAAACGCTGAAGTAACGGATGAATTGCTGTAAAATTTATTGTTGAACGTTCCTGTACTTTCTGCTGGCTTGATGCACTAAATTTCGTTTAGATTGGAAGATCACATTTAGAGAAAAAAATCGAAGAATAAAAATATATTTTCATATATAAGAATAACTTGGGTGTTACGACAAGATTTTTATTCTCTTTTTACTCGCATTATTCACAAACTAGCAAACTTATTTATTCTTTAGGAATAAATTGATGTAATTAGACAACTAGCTTGAGGTTTTATAATTTTTTTACATCAAGATAAGACTACGCGTTGGTTAGTTTCCTCTGAAAGTTCTTCCGGAAGGAAGAGTTTAGTGAGTTGTTTCAAGGTCATTTTGATAAGTTGAAGGTATCATACTTGTTTTTTACTAGTCTGCGACTCATGAACTTGGCTCAATAATATACTCAAAGTTGAATTAAACTGTCTACAGCTTGTAATTTTCTTTGCATTATTTTTATTACTTGATAATGTATAAGTAATTCCGAATTCTGAAAAATATAGTGCTATTATAGAAGTTGTTTTATTAGCAATTTAATATATTTTGAGCTATCCATTCAAGTTTAGCTGTTAAGCAGTCAGAAACTGAATGAGACTTCCTCCTGTTTTCGAAAGAATTTTGTGTCACGACATCAGCATACTATTTTAAAAAGTGAAAAAGTCAAAATTAATATAAAAATAATTTTGAATAATTTTTATTTACGTTTGGGTATTTATACTAACAACTAAGACTGAAAAACAGTAGACTTCTGTACTATACTCTATTTTTTAAATGTGGGATTCATTTTTATCAATATAATGGAAATAAAAATATATATGCTTATGTGCAATTTTCTTTGATCTTTTTTTTCAAACCTTATAAAATAACTTCATTGAAACATTTTTCATTTCTTTTTTAGCATTATAAGTTTCATTTCAACAATATTAAAAATGTTTTCTAACATTTTTTTGAAAAATAATATTCAAGTCTTTTTTGAAAATTTTTTTATTCTCATCTAGAAATAATGCGATGAAAAGATTTTTTTACTGTAATAACTCGTTCCGAATTTCGTAAAAGTTCAGAAACTTTGGAATACATGATATCTGTTTTGATTATGTATGAGAATTTATAAAGCTTTGTTCGTATTTTCATAAATATTTATGACCGGAACTTAAGCTAAAGCGTTAGAGAAAAATTCTGCCTTGGGTCATTTTCTGACATTATGGAAGAAAAAAGAACCAAGCATATTTAATTTATCCAGAAACATCTGCAAATAAAACTTGATGGAATTCAGACTGCAATTAGAATATTTAAGTTTATTATGAAAGTAAATGAGATTTAAATTATTTACAATTTCTACTGTTTATGAAATATTGGGATATTGCAAAGATAACTGTTGAGATAGATAATATTCACTTGGAATGTGAGATAATCCGCTGAAGTTTTTTTTTTCTTGAAAAATATAAATTAAATGATATCCCATTAAAAAAGAAGTAGCAAGAATTTTCTAATCTCGTATTTCCTATTTCACAATAAAATATGGTCCATTTTTGAGTTTAATTTAATCGTATAAATTAGGTAATTGAGTATGTACACTAATGGAAAAAAAATCACAACACTAGGAAGGAGCTGTGCTAGATAACCGAAATTTGGTAGGCATGTTTATACATCTGAAAGATGACGTCGATTCAGATTTCGAGCTAAGCGTGGAAGTGCGGCGCTAGTAGCGACACTATGAACATGCAAATGAGGTTTGCTTTAAATAAACGCTGTAAGGTTCGTGATCGTTATTTGCAGTTGAAATTTGACGTAGTGGGTTAATGTTAGTCAAGGATGCCTCTGAGAAGACGAAGAAGCCATTATCAACAGCTCACTGAGTTTGAACGAGGTCGTATTGTAGGGCTACGAGAAGGAGGGTTTTCTTTCCGCGATATTGCTGAAAGACTTGACAGGAATGTATCCACTGTGCATGAGTATTGGCGGCAGTGGTCAAGGGAAGGTACTGCCTCAAGAAGACCAGGTTCCGGGCGGCCACGTGGTACTACTGAGAGGGAAGACCGTCGTATTCCGCGTACGGCTGTGAAATCGTACTGCGTTTGCAGCTGAAATTCGAGCTGCAGTTGACACCACAATGACACAACGAACTGTTACAAATCGGTTACTTCAAGGACAGCTCCGAGCCAGACGTCCTGTACAGTGCATTCCACTGACTCCAAAACACTGCCGTTTGCGAGGTGAGTGGTGTCAAACTAGAGCTCATTGGAGGACGGAGTGGAGATTTGTTGTGTTTTCTGATGAAAACCGGTTCAGCCTTGGTCGCAGTGATAGCCGTTTGTTAATTAGAAGGAGGCCAGGTGAACGCCTGCTAGTGACCTGTCTGCGGCCTAGACACACAGGGCCTACTCCTGGAGTTATGGTTTGGGGAGCAATTTCGTATGACAGCAGAAACACTCTCGTGGTTATCCCACGCACCCTGACTGCAAATTTGTACGTCAGTCTAGTGATACAACCTGTTGTGCTGCCATTCATGAACAACATTTAAGGGGTTGTTTTCCAACAGGATAACGCTCGCCCTCATACCGCTGTTGTAACCCAACATGCTCTACAGAGTGTCGACATGTTGCCTTGGCCTGCTAGATTACCAGATCTTTCTCCAATCGAGCACGTATGGGACATCATTGGACGACAACTCCAGCGTCATCCACAACTAGCATTAACCGTCCCTGCATTGACCGTCCAAGTGCAACAGGCATTTAACTCCATCCCACAAACTGATATCCGACACCTGTACGACACAATGCATGCACGTTTGCATGCTTGCATTCAAAATTTTGGAGGTTACAACTGTTACTAATGTACAGACATTTCACATTTGAAATGGCTCTTCTCGCCAATGGCTCTACCTGCGATCTTGAAACTTTAATCAATTAAATATGTTACCTAGACAAATGTATTCCTAAAATTTCATTATTGTACAATAATTTTTTCTTGGTGTTGAGATTTTTTTTTTCCATCAGTGTATTTTAAATTTGCACTTTTTTGACTCTTTAAGACAGCAGTTTGATATACGTCTTCACTTATTTTGGCGAAAGAGTAAATCTAAAGTTCAATTTTCCAGCTAAGTGCATATTTGATTTATGGTGTTCATGTTTACAAGAATACCTAGACGAGCAGACAATCTAGAATTTAGCAAATTTAGTTCCAAACTCGGCAGATATAGATAATTTTTGTAACAAAACCATATGCCAAATCCCATTTATCTAAAACGCTTTGAATCCGGGTTCCCACGTTGATATTGGCATGGACTGATAGACACACTTCTATTTCAATTAATTAACTCCCATTTTAAAAATGTGAGGTCTAATTTGAGTTGATTTAGCTCTCTCACTTTTGAACCTGTGTTAGATTTCGAGGGCAACTGCTTAGTAGGTATTTTTCTCTGACAAAATTTCAAACCACACCTGCAAATGGACAGTTGACTCTCGAAATCGGATTTAAAAGGTATCTGTACAAATATGTAGCACCGGCTTGATTGATTCGAGTTTCGAGCCAAAAACTCTCTTCTTTCCGGGTCGAGACCTTACCACTGGAACACCAAGGCTTTTCAGTTGACAGATTTTGTCCAAAAATTGATGCACATTTTACAGTTTTGGTATAAAGAAAGTTCACTATGTTTCAGAGTTTCTTTTTTTTCACTTTGATTTAAAAAACAAAGGAAATAGAAAAATTCCTTTTTTTTCCCTCAAATAAAAAAAAGACAGTTTAAATTTTAGACGCATAAATCTTTTGAAAGTTTAATGCATGAACATTCCTCTAAGTCTCGAGGTAGAATTCCGTGACGATTACCTTTCTTACTTCATGTAAAAGAAAGGTAAAAGTATAGCTTATTATAAAAGAAATATTTCTTTTTTATTTCATAATTAAGGGGTATAGATTGAGCGATTTTCTTCAAATCTAGAAAAATGATTTCCCTTTAAAGAAATCAACTTTGAAATTTAAGTGCATCTCGACAAATGTGAACTTTTGAAAACAGATCGCGAAAATGGGGCCGTAGGCGAGCCGATTTTAGGGTGCATCAAAGCGTACAACTTATATGCGATTTTATGATTCAGTCAGCGTTATTTTTATCGCATCAGAAAAATTGCGAGATTTCATCTTTCTAGAATTGATGGCGAAAAAAAAATCTAAAATTGTGAAAGAAACCCCGATACTTTTTTTGAAAAATCTATCGGATTTTATTTATTCGCGCTTACACTTTCAAGAATAGATATATAAAGTTAAGAAAACCATTACTGTCCCTTTCTTCTTGCGTTGTTGAGTTTAAAATGGAAATTTCAAGGAGATAACGGCTTTATTTTATACGTGCTGCTTAAATTTGTTTGTCTTACTGTACTTCAGCCTTCATAAACTTAATCTCGCCAACTTTGAAACCCTACGCCTCAAAAAATACCAAATAGTAGCGCTGTTAAACAGTACTTTAGTTTTTTTTAATGAAAGAAACTATTCTAAAGCTTTCGTGTTATTTTAAATGCGCTTTAGATAAACGGTGCTTCACGGATTTTAGAATGATATACTATATTTAGGAAAGAACTGCGATTGCTATAAAATGATTAAGTTGATGCATTAATGCTGCAACCAAAACATTTTTTGTACTATAATTACGTTTTCCAATGCGATGGAGCTGGGGAGAAAGTGGATTATTTCATGCATTTCATTACTTTTCTGAAAAAAAAGGAAAAGTGAATCGATTTTGAAACACCATAAATATACCATTAAATGAATTAGAGCGAAATCCTGTGAGCTGCCTGAATAATGTGTTTTTTAAATTTGGCATGAAATAAATAAGAACAATATGTTGTTACTAACGTGAACTTTTAATTGGAAAGTTCAAGTATTTTTTTTACTCCACGTTCATGTACTTTGTCATGGGCAATGGAAAAAAAATACATTGAATACAGAAGTATTGCCAATTTTATCTTAAAAGTTATCTAAATGTTGAGATATTAACTTGTACTGAAACATTTATTATGTTGGTGCAATGTAATTAAGGGGAGAAATGAAAACTTGCCTTCAAGTCAACACTGTGCATTTTTAGATAATGATATTGTAATAGTGAAGAGATAATTTTTGAAACCTAAATTGGTATTTTATTTTCTCATAATAAGCTTTGGTATGTAATATCTATCTAATTTTATAAATGGATGCTTATTCATAATTAAAATATGCTGTATTTGACTCCCAAAGGCAACATACCAGGTAGAACTATCATATTGTAGTCAATTAACTGAAAAAATTAATGCATGTGCAAACACTCAACATTTATTATGTGACTCTCGAATAAAAAATAACATTAACTTTGAAGAAACATCAACGAAATACCAACTCAAGTATTATCCCTACATCTTTTTCTTATACTCTCCTCTGTATTATTAACCGCATGCTATTTGCAACAAAAAAATTAAAAAAAAATTGTTAACGTGCAGTTTTATTGAAAAATCGCAGGGATGCGATTAATACGCAGACACCATAGCACCGTTTCTGTATTTTGGATGCTTTTTTAAAACTGATTGATACCGAATTTTTATATGCACCTGCAGTTATAGTAAAAAAGATCACATACTGAATTTCATACATTTAAGTCATGACGTTTTTCAGTTATCTTATATACGTGTTTGTGATAATACAAACCAGCAGGCTGTCAGACTTGACAGATTTGATTCCAAATTTGATGCAAAATTACAATATAGCTGTTACAAATTTTATACATATAACTTATTTGTTTTATGGGTATCGTGCTCAATCATATTCGGAAAGCGTACAAACAAACTCATTTGAATGCATTTCCTCCAAAATTTGATAAAAATCTAAGAAATTGCTGTAGAGACTATATCATAAAATTTTATCAGATTGACTCAAAGAATTTCGGAGTATTGTTTTCACAGACAGGCAGACAGCAATATAATTGCAAAAGTTTGTTTTTCGGTCATTACATCTGAAACACGACTTCTGTAAAAATCTTGAGTTTAAAATTTTAAAAAATTATAACACTTTCTCTTATATATATATATATATATATATATGAAAGGAAAGAAAAATTAAGATACATATTTTCAAGTTAGATTAATTGTCTTTTCAAAACTTTCCTAACAACTTATTTGAAGTTTTTTCTTATCGTGATATCCTCCTCAAACATTTCAAATATCGCAATCAATGCCTATGCTAATATTTACCACCCCTTTGGAAGCTGAATGATTTTTACGAATAATACAAAATTAAAATCCGCGTATCAAGGCAAATATTATCTTTGATTAGTGCATATATTTTTAATTTTTCCTTGAAATGAGTGGTGACGAACTTCGATAATTATTTTTCTCCACGCTAATATTCCATTGATATACCGCCCCTTTAAAAATAGGATTATTTTTACGAATAAGGCGAAATTAAAATCACTATTTCAAAGCCTATATAATACTGTTTTATGGATATTTTCGTTATTTTTCGGGCAAAATGAATGAAAATTTCATTTAATCCCCCCCCTTCTCTCTTCATCGGCAAAGTTTTCCCTCTATTAATTACGGATATTTCTCGACCCAAATTTCTTTTCCCCTTTTTTTTTCTTGGGGGAAAAAGTGTCTTTTTCATAGAGGAAATTTCCGATTTGCATAATGAGAGGGCGAGAGGCTCTTATTTGCTTAAACCATTCGAGTGAAGCCGAATCATCTTGCGGCTGATTAAAAAGATTCTTAAAGTATGTAAAGTGAAAGAAAAAAAGCTTAAGATCGTAGGCGGTGGCCAAACAAATTAAAATTCCGAATTTATTAACTTTTTTTACTGTTTCAAGAAAAAAAAAGGCTTCTTTTTGGGAGATTTTAATACTTCAGCAACGGCTCTCTTTTAAAAGATAACGTTGGGGTTATTATGCAAAAGAGTGTTTTTTCTAGTATCGTCTTTGCTTACACTAAATGAGATGGTTGACAATTTACAAGAAATTCCTTTTTCACCTTCAATCCCCATTCAAACTTACCTTAGTCAACCTTTAACTGTACTGTTGTAAACATTTCAGTTGCATTGTTATTTTTATCTCTCACTCAGATTTTTATTTTTTAACTAGATAAGAGTTTTTTTTATCATATGTTCTTAATTTTAAAATATTTGAAAAAAATCTGTTTGATTTTGTCTAAGACTTCTTGAAAAAATGGCAAATACAAAACATTTGGCAATCAGTTAAAAAGTTATTCTGTGATTTCTATGATATTTATACAAACTACAATTCTGTATTCGTCATATAGTCGCATGTTATGAACGAAATTTTAATTTTTCAGTATTATATTATTTCAGTATTATATACAAGTGAAAAATTAAGGAAGAATATGCCCACTTTGGCTATTATAGAAAATTTAACTGATGTTCAATGCTATATGCATATGCTATAAATAAAATGCAAAAGTTTGTCATTATTTTCTGTTTAAATTTTAAGAAATACTACTACCCCTTTTTGTCGAGCTGTAAAAGTATAAAATTACTTCCATAAGGAATATTACATTTTCTTTATTACTGATTATGATTTTGATTCTCACAAAGCTAATAATAAAATCCCATTATGTTAACAGTTTATTGAGAATTGAATTTTCAATACTCTTAAAACATGTACATATTTTAAATAATTTTATTTTAAATATTAGCAATTACAAAATGTACACATTAATGCATTAAGATCAAAATAAAAAAGGGGGAAATCTTGAATTAGATGTAAAATAAATATATCATAATACTTAAAACTTTTGATAAATTGTTCAGGAAAGTACGCTTAAACACTGCTCTGTTTCATCAGAAAATTTGATGGGTGCAAGTTTTACTCTGTGTGCAAGGTAATTTAAAGACTATAAATTAACATTACGCAAAGATATTTTATGATCGGAATTTTATGATTTTTTTCATCAGTTTCTTCTCTTTGATATCCGAGTTATAAATAAACAGCGCTATGTTGTGACAAAAAATTTGATAAACTCGATTACTAATATCTCTTAATAAGTTTAGCTATAATACCACATGAAGTAAACTAATTTTTGAGAATGTTTTGATTGCTAAATTCCATTACTATGGAGAGATGAGATCCTGTCAATATAACTTCTGTCAATTCGACTTTCATCATCAAAATACAAATATACAAGATTTTATAAATATTCATGCATTTTTATATGACACTGTGTCAGAAAAAAGCCAACTACATAAAAATTCTTCTCATAAATCAAATTATGTGTCAAAAGTAAATAAGGGGTCAAGAACTTTTGTATAAATTCATTTGAAAGGTTTCCAAGAGGAAATAAATTTACCTATCAAGAAAAGCTGTCTAGCTGTTTGCCAACTATTTTGTAGAAATATTACCAATTATTTTCGTGGAGCTTATTGTAAATAATTAGTATTCTTCATGGAAATAATAGAGTCCTTTAAGTGGCCGGAAGTATGTGTATTAAAAAGATCAGCAAAAAGATATGAAACTAAAAATTACATTGTTGAAGGTTTCACACTGGTCCTATACAAATAATAGCTATTGTATATGATGAATTAATAACTGTTGATGTATATGATGAATCATTCTGATACTTTTGTATACTTCATCAACAATTTGGGTAGCTTAAATGTCAGAATGTCAGCTGGCTGCTATTTCTTATGCATATAACTGAACGCTGTCAATAGTTGAAAACTTTGTATTATTTTTGTTCTGATCATTTTCTAATACATGGACTGAAAATTCCTGTTCTATTAATAATATATTAGTCACATTTTACTTCACGGCCATTAGAGAAAGGATAGGATCAAAATACAGTAATAAAGGAACACTTCACATAAAAATCACTTAGGTGAATCATCACCTAAATTTCTTCGCTTCTAACAATATTTTCGGAAAATAAATTTTTCAAAGACTGATCAAGTGAAAGATCAATGCTTTATTTCTACTATAAATTTCTACGAATTTTACAGTATTTCTATGTGAATACACAAATGTTGATTATATTAAATATTTTCTGCCTTTTTAAGTCTAAATCTATGATTTCATAATTTCAACATAACTTCTCTTTATCATCCACATAGCCACCATCAAAATACTTTTTTTTAACAAACCAAATTTTATTTTCGTATCATATTCATGACTGAACGCATCAACCAAATTTTATTATAGATATTTCGTTCATTAATCTTAAAAAGAACTAACGGAAATTAAGTTTATAGCGTGTAAAAGGGAATTTTACATCCTTGTTTTTAAATTTCACAAAACGATTGGAGGATTATTTAAAAAATAATACAAAATATGATTCAAATATTGTTAATCCAATAATAAATCTTGTCGATCTGCTTATTTTTCCTTATTATTTGAACGATATTTGAAGTTATGCTACAAATTTATTCGGATAAAACCTGCCTGTTAATTTTTATCGACTTGCAACAAAATATTCTTTAATGCATTATTGCATTCTATAGTTCCAGCGAAGTGATGAGCTCTTTGAGACATTTAAGTGTTAGATAAAAAAAAATGCAAGAATCAATCTGAGAATGATACATCAGCTATAAGAAAAGTTCTACAAGCAACGAAGATTATCAGAATCTAAACAGTTGAAAAACGTCTTTTTTCCTAAACTCTTTGTGAAACTCTCAAAGAAGATTTAGAGAAATTCTGTTGAATGACAGTTCTTTTTAAATGGAGTTGACAAAAGGAGGAGAAAAATGGCGAAAAATGATTCATCTGAAGGGAAAAATAACGATGCAACACAAAATCGATAACTTAAAAAAAATAAAGCTGACTTGTACATTTCTTAGTTTCAAGAAATGAGGCATTTCTTGTAAAAGAAAGGTACGTATATATTGATTACAAATACCTTATTTTAGGCTTCCAAAAGGAATAAAGTATCGATTTAAAAAACTTATAAATGGTAAGTAAACTTTAAGATTAAACATTTTCTTCATATTGCATTTAAAAATGGTACCTAACTGAAATGAAGAAATAGTGTGTCGGAAGCAAATGATAACTATATTTATCAAAATGATATATAGTGAGGTTGTGTTAATTAATGTTACTGAAATAATTTTGATAGCAGTATTGTATTTGTCAAGACATAACGGTAGGTTTTTTTCCTTCAGATGTATTTATTTAACAGCCATTCTCGAAATTTTAATGTTTTCAGAAAGGTAGGGTCAAAAGGAAAACAAATGGCAATTTTCTGATGACTATCGATAATCTATTCCACTTTAAACAATATTATCAAAACTTGCAACATGGCAACTTTATTATTACGAAAAAAAACTACAGTGTTACGTGTTATTTCATGAAATAAAAAAGTCTTTTCTATTAGTTTTGGCGATACAAATATTATGCTAAAAACTTGCCATATCACAACTATCGTTATTTTAAGAAATAAAAAAAAAACTTTATTGGTTTTTGAGTGAAAATATTAGGATAAAATCTTGCAATATTATAATTATAGTTACTTTACGAAATAAAAAGAAACTTTATTAATTTTTGCATTTCAAAATTTAGGTTAAATCTTGCAATGCTCTGACATTAGTTATTTTACGAAATGAAAATAAAACTTGTTTATTAGTTTTGGCGGGTTTAAAACAGTAGGGATGACATACCTTGAAGTTTTTTTTAAATTATATTCTTGAAACGATATATGTTTGTTAAATGATGGAAGATATAAATTATCTAGATTTCTTCGATGTTAAAAGTCTATTTTCATCTTGAGAAATGCAGTGTGAGATTTGAGTTTTCAATTATTAACATTTTAAAAAAGTTATACCTTAATAAAAAAGTGAGGTAAATGTTATATTCATTAGATTCATTCTAAAGGACTTCTAATATGAGGAAAAACTAATGTCTTACAAATTTTATGAATGAATAGAAAGAGCATAAAATAAATATACAAAAAATCTTCTGTTTTCAACATTATAAACCATTCCTTTGTAAAACTGGCAGTGCATTTTTGTTTGACTCTGTAATCATATTGAACGGTAAGGAAATGAATGTAGTAATGTATTTTACAAATATATATAGATTTTATTACCGATATGATACATTAAAAGGCATTGCTAAATTTTATTTAAAAATCAGTTCTTTTGAGATACATGTCTTTCAAATTTACATCTTTTCAGAGACAAAGCAAAAATTATCCAAACGCATAAAATTTAAATCATAGAAATTAAATTTAATGAAATCTCTAAGGTGTTGAATTATATTATAAAAACACAAATTAGGAAGTAATTTGTACACATTCCCTAAAGGTATTTGGATCTAAACATATTGCTAACATTGTTTTAGATTTTTCAATTAATTCCGCAATACATTACACTCGAGTTTTTTTTCTTTATAAAAATTGAATCTTCTAACTGAAATTAACTTTTAATATATGTTTTAAATTTATGATATCTGACAGATGTATGCAATATTTATAATTTATACATGTTTTATTTAACTCATCTTCACTGCATAAAAATTTGGGTTTTAGACATTCATTGAGATGAATTAAATCGCATCTCTTATTTAAATATATCTTAGCTTCTTAACAGTACCATTTTAAATTTGTAAATGTTGTATTAAATAATTTTAAATATTACATTAACGATTGCTAAGATTTTCAAATCCATTCTGTTGATTTTTATATTTATTTCCTTTACATAAAGTTTTCATTTATATTACCGTAATCACATTATTTGATTTGAGTATTTAATACTCCGAAGCATTTTAATATTCCATTTCATTATATTCTTCAATATCATTCATTTAATTGAAAAATAATTCTTTCTGCTGCATAAGAAATGATCCAAGCATTCTTTTTCTTCTTAAAAAGCAAAAATAAATTCACAGGAAAAAAAATTACAAACTTTAGAATACAAGAAGAAACCATTATGCAATTTATGTCGTAATATGGGTCCCGAGGGGGGGATAGTTCAAGTAGACATGATAAATAAATGTTTGTCAACCCATATTACATATATATCTCGTCGGCAAAAATTTTTTATAATAATGTATAATATGGAGAAGAAAATAAAACACCAGAAACAATTTTCCAGAAAATTTATCTCGCCAATATGTGATGAAAAACAAGAATGCAATTTACATATTCCTCATTTTCGATGAAAATCATATGATTTATATTCAATAAGCGGTATGCATAATCTATTTACGAAATAATACGTGAAAACTCAACAGTTTTAAAGCAGTCTACATTTTAAAGTAAATATTTATTTGTGTTCACGGAAAGGAATGAAATTTTAGCATTTTAGGAGCGATATGCTGATAGTCGTACGTGCAAAACCATACTATCAACATTAAAGAAATTCTGTAGTAAGAAACGCATAGAATATTAATAGCATCAAGAATGCTTGTCTGATTTCATTAATACTCTATAACAAGAAAGCATTCTTGATTAAAATTTTAGTTAGTTTGTAAGAAAATATACAGAGTGAGTCTAAAATCATGGGGCAAACTTTTAGGGATAGTAAAGTTCACTATAACAAACAATTATTGTATAAAAATATATGACTCAAAGTAACGTGTTAAGGCACAAACAAAAAAATATAACACTTTAACGGAGTCATAAAATGTTCAATAGCAGGAAACTTAACCTGTAATTCCATAGTGAAAACGTTAAAGCAATCACTGGAAATTGCTGGATGCTACTTTTTCGCCGATGGTCACCACGATCGTCAGGTTTATCAAGTCTCATTTTTCCCCTTTCTATGAAGGCATTTGAATATCTTTATTTACGAGACTCCAGTTCAATCCATTGAAGGACTTGTTGCTCTACAATTCTGTGAGACTCTACGTATGCGTTAAATACGCGTGGTAAAGGAATATGTTCCCCAATCACTCCACCAATGCAACCAAACTTGCATTACTGTCTGTGGCCTCAATATTGAGCATTTTTGTAGACATTGATGTCAAAAAATAATTTAGTGACGCCGTTGTAAATAAATAATGTGTTTCATTTCATGTGTTATTTTTTGTGTCTCAACGCGTCCTTTCTGATCATATCCCTATACAATAAGTGTTTGGTATATTGAGCTCTACCACCACTCAAAATTTGACCCATGATTTTAGACTCATCCTGTACTGGTAAAATATGTCCTAGCCTATAGCATCTTATTAAAACTAAAGAAATAATTATTTTAAATTCAATATAACTCCACTGACTATTTATTAATTGTTAAAAAAGATAATTACGAAATTGAGATTTTCATCAAACTTCTTCGGTCAGAATTGGGATTTGGCATTTGTACCCAGTCTGAAATATAACGCTAGAAGAAAAAAAAAAGTTTGAGAAATCTTAGCCTATAAGAATTTATCTAAAATGCAGAAATTGTTTATAAAAATATAAAATAATATGAACTAATTATTTATTTTCTAACATTTTAAATTGAAATAATGCTATGCTATGAAATTGTAAATCGATGCGCCAGAAGAATTTTTATTCATTCCTTTATC
Source organism: Argiope trifasciata (assembly GCA_026543055.1). Classification (NCBI taxonomy): domain Eukaryota; kingdom Metazoa; phylum Arthropoda; class Arachnida; order Araneae; family Araneidae; genus Argiope; species Argiope trifasciata. Next base: position 515,095 of record JAPMOQ010061070.1, read on the forward strand.
CATTAAATGATATCAAAATTCTAAGAATACCGACAGCAAAAATTACATTCACAGAATGCAGAGTATCTATTGTTGGTTAAGGAAGTACAGATACAGCGGGAAATTCGTTCTAGTCAGTTACAAATGCAAAAAGGTAAAAAAAGAAAAAAAAAAGAAAAGGAATCCTGAAATGAGAAATCGATGATATGATAGCAACGATCCTTAATCTAGACAGCTTCCATCAAAAGACTATTGCTTTCTTCTGTGCTAAACATGTAATCAGCTCCATTTAATGGCGCTTTCTCTGTCAGGTTTGACAAATCTTCTCACGAGGAAAATGATGCGGTATAGCTAGGGCTTCCATCGTCTTAAAATCATTCTTCTGCCAATACTAAATGTTTAGATATATTCACCATCGATTAAGTCGAGCAACTAGAATGAAAGAAGATTCTCTGAGAATATTCGATATTATAAAGAACTGAGAATTATTACTGAGAATTTTCGATAAATAAATCGAATAATGATAAGTACTATGCTTTAAGAACAATTAGTATGGATTTATTTTCCTACTGTTTTGTGAAATTTTTAATTATTTTTTATTATGAAATCAATGTTGGATGTAGTAAAAATTACGTTTGGCTGTTTGATGAAATTGTTTTCCAGCTTAATCAAGCAATGGGAATTAAAATTATGGAAATAAGCTGCAATACCTATTTTGTAAATGAAAAATAATTTTTATTAATTTTTTAATTTATATTTTTTGCGCTGTTTGTTGAAACTATTAAATTTTATTGAAGGTTAACTAAGAAAACCTTGAGGATTGCTTTTCCAAAAGAAAATTAATTCAAAAGGATACTAAGCATAAATATTAGAAAAACTATTCAAATGGATTACATTTGAGCATTAATTATCGTAATGTCTAAACTTTGTCTCCAAATGTTTGAATCATCAACATTACTAAAAACAATTTTTGAGCCTCCTATATATGTCAACGATAAAAAATTATGAAATCTATGGTTTGGTTGCTCAAAAAATAAGATTTTATTTAGTTATTAATATTACCACTACCTGTTTTTCCCTACCACCTACTTTTAGGAAATATGATATCTTAGCTTTTAATTGCTACCCGACTTTGTTTTCTGAGAGAATATATTTTTTTTCATTTCCATTCATAATTTAATTTTACAATTCTTGAATATAATCCAGATATAATAGCAAAAGAAAGATATTTTGATTCAACTCGTTTAAATGCATATAACATGTCACTAGAAAATTGAAATTTTTTTCCTGTTGAAATTTATTCTTAATTTTACTCCTACAAGTCTTAGGGTAAGTATTTTTTATTAATATTAAAATTCGCCATCATCTTGTTGCGCGATTTCGAATAAAATTAGTTAGAACTCATACGCATAAAGTATTTATACTGACCTAGTGTGATCTGTCAGGTGAATCTGACTCATCAGGTTAAAGAAAAACGTAATACTTAAATACTTACTTTATGATTTGTAACTTCAAAGAAAAAGGCCAACTTTGTTCCATGTAACAAATAAAACTCCAAAACGATATTCGGCGTTAACTTTCTCTACCATTGTTTGCTATACATCTAAACGAAGCGATAACCTGCATACTCAATCGGACCCCTTTTCATCCTTATTCAAGGTCATTTATTTCTCATGAGCCAATCAATTTGAAGTATTTTTCAATTATACTGGTGCAATTCTCATCAAGCAGTCGTTTGGCGTTGGTTGCATCATTGTTGGAGACTCTATGCCTGCGCCGGTATTATGGAAAAGTACTGAATTGGATTTATTAATTTGACCTACATTTCTAAAGTCTTTTTTCAACCATGTGCACTTGAAAAAGTTTCAGTATAGCCTAAAAAAGAGGTAAGTAAAATTTAAATTAGGTCGCTTTGTCTTAAATGGAGTCAAAAAACGCTTTTCATGTTGACTCTTCATAAGAGGAAAACACAAAATTAAGTGCTTTAAAATTTATAATGCTAAATTTCAAGAATAAGTTTATATTGAGAAGAGAAAACTGTGGAGTTTATTTTTGTTTATTTCCAAAATTTAGTTCTTATGGTTTGGTTTGAATGAAATTTCTTATTCTCCGTTATCTTCCCTTGCGACTCTTGGAATTGTGGTAAGCGATGGTTTTTCTCAATATACTATGAAAGAATGGAAACCATGCTTGTGATTGAGAAATAAAGGTAGAGGCATAGATATTTTCTCCGCTAGCTATACAATCTATGACCGGATTTGCTTAAGATCATTTATGAGAAAAAGGCAAATGATCAAGTGAAGAGAAAAGAAGTGATATTCTTCATCTGACATTGGCATTCTTCATACTTATTTTTGTGATACCACTTAAAAGATTGAGACCTTTGCATGGCTAGACAAATATAAGAAAAATTGGAGTAACACAATTATTTAGGAAATTATCAAAACATTATAGGAACTTTTCTGATTGCCCTTTACTTTATCAGGCATCATCACCTATGAGCTATTTCAGAAATAGGAACCAATACCAGAACTTTGAAGAATAGACTTATATCAATTATATTTATGAAAAACAAACTTTTCATTTCATTATACCTATGATAGAATCGACATTTTTACTAATAATACGAAGAACTGACATTAATATGAATAATACCTATGAAAAATAGAGATTTATATAATGTATCAACAGCTATACGCACTATTTGGAGTCATCAATGTATGATTTCAATTTGTGGGTATTGAAATATGTAAACAGTGTGTTTTGATTACTTTGACAAAAGTGTATAGAGTATTCATTGATTGTTCTTTTATGTTTTAAGTTTATATATTTAAATGACTAGGAACACAGAAATTATTTGTAAATCTTCTTGAAGATTAATAAAGCTGTTTTTAATAATTATGTGATTCTCAGTTTTCCGAACTAACATATTAAAAAAACAAAATTTTTTGACACTGAATTTATTTAAATCTCACAATTCTATCAGTATACAGTTTTCCGAAGTTCGGGTGGTTGTTTACTTGAAAATATTTATGATTAGGTAGAAAATCTATGATTTTTATATTTTAAGATCTTATAAAGCACCTTTAAATTAAATATTAATTGCATATTCAAATTAACCTAAATATTTATAATCCATATTTTCTAACCTATTCAGTAAAATATATTTAAAATATTCTTATGATTGAAACATTAAGATTAGTTTTTTTCACTAATTTACCGTTCACAAATACACGTTTCACAAAATAATAAAATTTTCAAAATTCATGCACGAAATATTGAAATTTAAGTTCTGTAAAATAAAAAAGAAAATGTTCCCAGTTAAAATAAATTTCAATTAATCCTTTTTAATCCTTCATGCTCTGAACTAAAACATGTTTCTATCTACAAAAGAATATAAGAACCCGAATAGAAAAAAATCAAATCATATAAGAAAGATCTACGAATAAAACAAGATTAAAAATATGCAAAATAAAATATGAATAATAATATACAAAAATAGCATAACAATACCGAAATTTGTGCAATGAAAATTAAATTGAAATAAAGTTCCAAATACAAATCTATATTCTGAAATTTTTATAAAGGCAGAAATTCGAATAATTTCCATGAATTAATGTATTATAATCAAATAATCAAAGTAATTGAAAAAAAATATAATAGACATATTTTAACAATAAAAAAAGCCAAATATTTGGTAAAAAGTTGCAAAATTTATTTTTCAAAATGTTTTTTTTTGTGATAATTAACTTCCTTTCACATCAATGTAATTTTCAAAGATTAATTTCTAATTAACGATGTGCTTAAAAAAGTTTCTTTGTATTTCTACTCTTTATTAAGTCTTTTCACGCTAATGTATGTATTACATTGTTGCAATTCTCATATTTGAGCGTTGTAAATCTAAATTTAAAAATAATTTAAGTTAATAATCAAATTCTTAATTAAATATAGCGTTATTTCCCAGTAAAAGAGTGTGTTTCTGAAGCAAAATACATATACTTTAGATGAAATTTTATTTTAGGATATACATATCACATATTAGCTTTTGAGTTCTGCAAATAATGTAAGAATGTTTATAAAGATAATATAATTTTTAATATCTTAATTTATAGATTTTTAATTAATGGATAACGTTAGTTATAACCACCTTGTATATAAAGTTGAAATGGTTATAAAAGAGAAACTATAAGACAAAATGTTATCAAACTTGGAAATGATTTAAAAGAAGTTATAGGAATTTCTTTTCTGACAAAAAAAGAAAGAAAAGAAAAGAAAAAGAGTCAAAAACTCACTCGCCTCCCAGGAGTGAAATGACAATACACCAATAATGTTAAGCATAACAAGACATGAATACACAGTTTGAAATGTTTATAATCGTTTCTGAAATATAATACACAGGATGTTAAATGTGTGTTACCTCAAAAGCACTCTTTATGGGAATATCTAAACAATTTGGTGCAACTGAAGATGCTTAACATTCTTTCTGATATGCTAAGAGCTATTTTTTAAAATGTAATAATGTGATCTAACTTGCTTTCAGAAAATGGTGGAGGCCACATTGAACATGCATTGTAACACGTATCAGAAAAGATTAAACACATTTTGAACAGGTGTCCTTATGTCCCTATTTTGCTTGATATTATTGCATATAGCGCTATTTCAACCTAAAAGTTTAGTTTTTTATTTTTCTTTTGGCAGAAAAGAAATTCTTATGACATTCTTTAAACTATTCCCATGTTCAATAAAATTTGGTCCAGTAGTTTTCTCTTTATGACCATTTCAAAGTAGGACTTTAACTATAACCACCTTGTACATGATTGACAATTTGTAAGGTTATTAGTTCTATAAATGATTCATACAATATCTTTCGAAAAATCTATTCTTCGGTTAAATTTATGATCCATATACCATCTTTCGAAAAATTTATTCTTCTGTTATTTATTCTTATGTTAATTTTATAATTCACGTACCATATTTCGGAAAATCAATTAAATTCATAATTCATATATCATCCCTCGAAAAATCTATTATTCGGTTAAATACGCAATTCATATACCATAATTCAAAAAACTGTTCTTCGGTTTAATTTATAATTCATATACCATCTTTCGAAAAATCTATTATTCGGTGAAATTTATAATTCATATACTATAATTCAAAAAATATATTCATCGATAAAAATTTAATTTTTGAAATTTTTTTCTATGATATTATATTAATAAGTATACAATTATATCAAACGTATTTAATAAATAAATGTATTATGTGGGTTAAAGTTTTAATTCGTCTTTAAAACAGTTGCTCTCTTTTTCTCTGCCAAATATACGTACAAAAATAATCTGGAAAAAAAAGTTACAATTTCTACTGCAATCCATCTCAAAACCGTTTCTGATGGAAGTAAATAGCTCGGTAAGGCAGGCCATTCTCTTTTATACTTTGCTCCATGAACGCTTCCAGCGCTAACTCATTCGCAAGAAAAGCGAATGGGAAGTGCTTGCAATCGGCGCATTCTTTGATTTCACTTTCACCAGAAATAAACGAGTAAGAGTTGAGTTCTTTTTATCAGGTAAATTGAAGGCTGGAAATAAATAAAAGGAGGTGGATTTATTCGAATCTCTTGCTATTAGTTATTCCTTTGCGAGAGAAGTAACTTTATTGAAAAACTATTTTTTCCTCTCTTCCAAAAATTTTCATCATCTATCTGATTTTCTTTGGCGTGCATTTGATAGGCTTCTGTTCTTTTTGATATCAGTTTTTTTTTTAAAAAAGGGATTATTGTTTCAACTGACATTCAGTAAACTATAATAACGTACAGGATTCTACTATAAAATGAATTTGAAAAAGTTTGAAATATCAATCACTTTCTGCTTAACATTTTTGGAAATTTGTGCACTTCTTTTATTTCTGGCATTTCAGAATGTAGATAACTTAGATATAGAATCAAAATGAAATATAGCATTAAATCACTTATTCAATTAAATGTCACTATTTTACTTCATTTCAATATCCGTATATCCATTATTTTCTCTCAGTTAGTGATTTATTGCTTTATTCTTAGAATAGTTATTTTGATTCAGCTAATTGATAAATTAGGCAATATATTTTAATAAATCAAATATTTGTTTGATTTAAATTTTTCAAGTAAGGAATGAATTTCAAGTTATTACAATTATATTAACATCCCGCTTTAAAGCAACACTAGGGCTAGTTTAAGCCAGACCTCGTCATTCTGAACTGTGGTCAGACGAGGAGGATGATACCTAAGCTGGCACCCCTTCATCCCACCACATCAATGGGAAAACGTTTTACCTGATAGATTTAATGTGCAAACCCCTCTTACACGATTATTCTTAAATGGAATCAGGTTTCGAACCTATACCTTACCACCAGGCCACCGCAACACTAATTTTTAATAGTAAACTCTCTTTTGAATAAACATAGAAATATATAGTTGGTGCTTAAAGTTTTTGGTATGTGTGTCCTTGATGACAATAAACTGTTTTAATATATTTTGAACTCAATGATCGGTTTATCAATATATAATCAAATTTTGCTTTCTTCCGCAAATTCCAGATAAAAGTACATTTGAAAACACTTTGCATGATTCTTTAAAGTTTATAATAACAAATAATAAATAAAAGAATAAAAAGTAAACCAATCAAAAATAGGGCTAATAAACATGTGCGCCATTAGGAATGTTTTTTAATCAAATTTATTAAAACATTTTATTCATCTTAGTTTTAAATTCTGTTGATTTTCAGGAGATTTTTTTTTTAAATTACTCTTTACTCACTTTCCTTTTCGCAAGATCATGTCTTCATTTCAGATGAGTCATTAATTTTGTGTAATCTCGAGAGTCGAGTTATGTTATTCTTTTTAATGATTATGTAAAACAAGTAATTTAATTTTTAATTGGTAGTATTCATGAAGGATAAAACTTACGACTAAATAATATATCATTGCATTCATAAATGCTAGACATTCATTTTATTACAGTAATAAAAGAAAATTTATGGATAATTTATTACTCACAGGTCATTTACTAAAGCCAAAGTATGTTCTTATCTTAAGTACTTATCAAGAAAACTACTCATTTAAAGTATCTAATATATCATCTTAATTTTGATAAATATATAAAATTTAATGAAAAACTGAAAGAAAAAAAAAACGAAATGTAGATGGCTAGAATTTATTTGTAATTTGAGTTAATTATACTTACCTAAGTAGGTTTTCACTTGATTATTATCATTGAGAGTCTTACTAACTTATTTTTCCGATATGCTATTATTTCCTGGAATAATACTATTTGTCTATCTTTATTGATAAATTTGCCTTCGCAAGACTATCAAAAATGTAAATTGATTCAAGAAATTAAAATTACGTTATAGCAGTGTTAACAAATTTATCAATGCAATATAAAACATATAATTATAGAATAAAATATATCTCCCAATTATATAGAAAAACTTATGCAAAAAGTTGATGCAATGACAATATTAATTATACTTCAGTGTTTTAAAAGTTCTTTTTTTTATTTTTAAGTAAAAATTGCTTAAAATTTGTTTAAATTTATTAACGACTATGTTTTTTTAAATAATAAATTAAATAAGACGATACAGATTATTAAAGATTTGAATATTTTTTTCTAAAATTCAAACGGTTATTTATCTGCTTTTTATTTTATTTATCTATGAAATAGATGAAAGCAACATTCATTAAAAATAAAATTTTTCTCAAAAATAATTTTAAAAAAAATCAGAAAAAAATAAGCATATTTATTTCTGAATTTATTTAAGAAAATTAAGTAATCAATAAAATCCAATTAAATAATCTAATAAAGGAATGTTTGTCTGTATGTCTCTTATGCCTTTTTAAAACGTTCACACAAATGTGATGAAATTTGATCAGTTTATTGCTTTCATCTACGGGATGGTTATAGGAAGAGTACATTTATCTAATATTTGTTTTAAGAAGTCGAATATCAACCGCATCTGTTTACCAAGTATTAATCTCCAAATAAATCTCCGAGGGGACAATAGATCTGTAGAAATGCTAAATTCAAGTTAAAGGCTAATATTTTGTAGCTATAGTAAGCAAATGTCACACAAATCATTCTCAGAGATAATAACTTTAATACAGATTATGAGAAAAAGTGTTTGGTAGACAAAACTTAGGTTTTTTTAATTTTAATTAAATTTTAGCGTTTCTCGCCGTAATCTCCGAAAATATTGTAATACAAATTTCGCACCATCTTAATTTTAAATTTTCTTTACTGTTTTATGGTATAAATATATTTTCTATGTTTAATCAATTTTAAAAGAAAATATTTTAATCACATTTCCTAGAATTAAATTTGAGAATTCTGAACGATTATTAAACTAATCACGAGATACAATAAATGGTTTCTTTCATTAACATACTGAAAGAATATCAAGTTTTACAATTCTGAAAGAATACACAAATCTAACATATATAAAAGGATATTTTTTTTCGTATTTTATATACTGTCGTACCGTTCATCCTATTTCAATAAAACCTTGCCAAATTACTGATTAATTGCAATTAATAATGTTGTTTTTAGGTGGCAGCCACCCGCCGGGTACCATCTAGTAAGATATAAACTATAAATATGCGAGCTAATAACTGTAAACTTGTAAGTTTTAATAATACGCTACTCAATTTTCCTCGCACCTCATATTATGAAGAATTAAAAATAATACAAATGATGCTTAAATCGATATTTCTTTAATTCTTTATTATGTTTCTAAAATCCTTTACAGTTAAAAAAAAGTTGCGTCTTGCATTCTTTATTCAACAGCAAATAGGTTTTATATTTTTATCTAGATGCAATTATCTGTATCAATATCATTTGATATAAAATAACTCTTCCGATTGAAACAAATGAATAGAATATAAAGAACAGTTATTTTGATATTGAAATTACATTCCTAAACAATTCTGAATGGACATCAAGTTAATTATAAAATTTTCTATCTCTGATTCTGAAGTAGAATAGCTGCTATTTTATTATTGATCAATATCAGTCATTGACTGTGAAAATATCTTCAATTCTGAGAATAAAAATGAATAACTTAGTCAAGATAAGTTATATTCAAATTCATTTGCATAATAGCTTTCCTATTTAATCATTATGTTTTCGCTAAAGCAAGATATTTTTAAAAATATATTCATGATGAAGTATTACGGCGTGTAGTTTATTATTAATGGTTTTGCGATATTTGTTTATCATAGTATATTCATTCTATAACATTTTGAAAGCAATTAATATTTGTGTTATATAAATATTTTTTAAAAACATCTTCTTACCATTGGGAGTTATAAAAATAATTTGAAAGCACTATTTGAAATAATAGAAATTAATTTTAAATAATTTGTTTTTTTCAAATTATTTGGGTTTTTTTTAAAGTTACTTCTGAATTTTAAAAGGTATGTCAGTTTCCTGTCTTGTAATAATAAATTTATACCAATGCGGGAAGATTCAAAATAATGTCAACGAAATGAAAATTCAAAACACATGCACGAGAATAATCAAAATTAATTTAGAGGTACAGATGAATTATTCCATCACTAAAAGAATTTTTCACACTAATCTGACGTAAAAATGTCTGCACCAGTTGAAACTTGGGTTCTTTAAATTCTGTAACATACTTAATGCTCATTTTATGTTTTGGGGTTTAGCAGAAAGTTTTCATTTTAAAAGCAATATATCTGAAAACCGACTGAAAATGTTTAGAATGTACGTTACTTGGTAGCTGTACGAATGGTATGCATAAATCTTAACAATAAAGATTTTTCAGAACAACTATTTCTTATGATTTCTGAGGCCAAAGTTCATGCTCATATTTTAACAGTAGGCAGATATAACACGCGATTAGATAAAAGTAAAAATTGTTCTTATTAATTACTTGTACTTATTAAATTATATATACATAGATGCATTCATTGTTTTTGCTCCTTAGAAAACACATTTTGAGGATTCACATTTGATAACGGCGCAGAGAAAAAATGAGTTTTTTTTATCTTCTCCCTGTGTTACAGATGGTAATGGACAATTATATATAGAACGAGATTAAAGTGATTTGTCTTTTATGTTTCATATCTTTTCTTACTTTTGCGAAATGCGTAAGTTAATAGTCAAAAATTATATATGAGTTTAAAATGAGCATTAGCTTCAAGTTTACTAATAATGATTACATTCATAAATAAAAGACTAATGATTGTATAAAGAAGTTATTATAAATTTAAAAGAATTTAAAAGAAAAAGATTCTTAAAAAGTAAAAGGAAATAAAAACTGTCCAACTCATCTTCCATTTTATAATTAAATATTTAATTTGTTTGTAAATACTTTATTGACAGTATCATTTGATGATAATGTTTTAACTTTATTGCTTATGATCTTATGTATGCATGCATTTAATATCGGTAACAAAATGTATTGCAATGAATTAAAATAAATGCAAAATCTATTTTAAGATTTGATATTAAAATAATACAATTTGAATAAAGATGGACATTATTCGGCAAAATAAAGAGTTTTCTAATCTCCCACTACGTGTCAACAGTAGTCTTTTGTATAAAATATTAAAAAAAAAAACTGAACATGCATTATCGTAAATCAAATATGTTATAATATTTTAATGGTATTTATACCAAGACTATTAGACTAAAATAACAAGACATACCTTTAATATCTTTAAATATTTTATTGCCATTAATTAGTAAAAAAATACCAGTTGTATAAAGCTTGATGTTAAAAGAATTATTCTTAAAAATGACGCATATGCCAATGAGCAGAAACAGTTTTCGAATATCTAAACGTGTAGTAACAGCTTTTGCATTAAATAAAAAATGCATTTAATGCATTTTACTTGTTTTTCTGTAGATCATTTATGCTATTATATTTGCTTTCTTCTATTAAAGAATAAGATATTTCTAATGAAAAGATATTACCTTATTGCAAGCAACATCCCAACATCGCCTCTTTTCGTTTCTGTTCAACAACAAAAAAATAGAAAGGCTTTATTTTATTTTTTTCAAAGGCACTAATGTTCAAGAAACAACAGCAAGAAGAAAAAGACAAGTATTCGAAATTCAGGGTCCCTTCCCATTAATGAAAGCTCGATCAGAAAATCTCCCATTTTCGTGGCAAGGCAGAGTGAAATTCGTTTTCATTTTTGTTCCAATTTTTGTGTAGTAATTAACTTTAAAAGGGAAGAAAGGTCAACGGGAGGAAAATGAGGTTCTAAAGAATCTCTAGATTAACATCCTATGCGAGATGCGCTTGGGTCTCTTCGCATTATTGAACATTGGCAAAGATCACTTTTTTATTTCCTGCTTTTCCTTCTAATGAAATTCGCAAATAATTGATTTTCGTTGGTCGATATCCTTTTTCATTATTTTGCCATACTTTCTGTTAATTTTATTTTCGGGGGGTGATAGATTTTTTTTTTCTTACTTTTGTTTTATTGAATGAAAAATCTATCACTGTATGTTCATTTATGTTTCATTTTAAAAGGAAAATTTATACTTATTAGGTTATATTCAAATTAATTGTTTTTTATTGCTTTATAAAGGTCAAAAGCATTTTTTAAGGGAAATAATGAGTTTTGTGGATAACGATTTTAAATAAGGAGATTTCGAATTGAAAATGTAAGGAGGGGGATTCTTTGGAATCATTAACTGAAAACTAAATCAAACGTATGATTTTATTTCGATAAAAAATTCTCCGCTTCATTATTATGCATGTTTTAATCAAACGTAACGTTTTTAGTAAATATATCTTTATTATTATTTTTTAACAATTGAAATTCATAAGACAACAGCGAATTTAATTCTAAGTTCATTTAGAAAATTTAAAACCCATTTTTTTCGGTTAACGTAGAAGCAACTAATTAAGTCTAATAAAAACTATCATAATTAATTTACTGATTATTTAATATATTGTTTATATTTACCGAATTAATTTATTCATAACTCTTACTTAACCATACTTTTTTCTCAGAAAAGCCTGTTTTTCCTAATTTTTATTGTATTAAAATTAATGAATTAAATTCAGAGATTAAGAAAAGAAGAAAATGAATATTAGTGAATATCCTGTCTTGATAATTCAAACGTAGAAATTATAAATGGAAGCTTGAAATTACCCTTTAACGAAAGGAATAACGAGGAGCAAATCGTTTTAAAAATGAATTTTAAATTTTATATATAAAACTACGTTTCCTCCATTCCTTAATTCATGATTATTCGAAAAGAGAATTAAAGAGAAAACATTTTTAATTAAAAAATTATTTTAAGTACAAATGAAGCAAGAGCAAAAGTCTTTATATAAGCAAAAGTAAATAATTAAGAGTCAAAATGAAGTTTCAGAGAAACTTTTAAGATTAAATTCTTTTTTGAAACATTCGAAATAATAGAAAAATTTCATTATGAATATTATTTTTAGCTGAATAGATGGATGATGCTTAGGTAAAAAGAAACACAACTATTTCTCTAAAATAATCTTGTAAACTTCAGGCATCCATTTTTCTAAATATAAGAAATTTCTTGAAATTTTTTAGGCTATCAAAATAAAGAATTTGAAACAACTGATCAAAAAATAACTAACAAATTAATGAAATGATGTTGATATATAATAAAATTTACATTCTGAAAAACATAACGATATCTAACTTAAAGTTAAAAAGACGGTGTTATTTTACTTGGCTCCATTTAATCACTTCTACAAAACAAATTCTAGTAATGATAAGAATAAAAAGAAAAACGTTTAAATATATCAGAAAAGAATTAAAAAAATAAGAATACATTCCTTCGTATAGACAAAAAGAGAACCATTTATTCAGAAACTAGTTTATAGAATATTTTTATATACAAATAGATTAATCAAAAAAAGTTTTAGAGCATTTCAACTGAAATTAAAGAATCATTTGTATGAATATTACTTTTAGGTGAATAAACGTTTGATAGTCTTGTAAGTAATAAATTTAATCAAAACAGATTTTTAAAATTTACTTTACTTTATGTAAAAAGTAGAATTTTGATTTATTTTAGATTTATAGATACGAAAAAGCACTTAAGATTTTAAATCGCTTCATTGAATACTTTTATAAAGAAATGGACTAATTAAAAGTTTTTAGAACAAAGTAGAATTTTGATTTATTTTCTGCTTTCTAGTCTTCAATTATAATTTCAATATATTTAATAATATAAGCATTTATAATTTATTCACATAAGCTCCGTGCATTGTTTAAATAAAGTTTTTATCATTATTTCTGGTAGGTATTGGTACTTATAATAAATTAATGGTTAGCTAAAGAAAATAAATTCTGAAAGTTTTAAAAATAATGTATCGATATTTAGAACGCATGTTTGTACTAATTTTCAAAACTCTGGTACATATAGGAGTAATAAATTCCATTTTTGCAAGAATAAAACGTTTTATAAAAGTATATGAAATAATAATAACTGATTTTATGCATTATAAGAATTCCTTTTTCTGCGCCATAATATGGAATGTTAATAAATCATTTAACAAAAGCTGAAAGATAAAATAAGTTGCATTTACTAAAATGTTTGAAAAATATCAGTCATATTTAATATACTCGTAGAACTGTACATATAAACGCGCTCATATGTATATATTATTATCTTCTTGATATAGGTTTCGAAATAATTCTTGAGTGTAAGTAGGCAATAATTTTTGCATTTAATTTTTAATGCATCAGTTATGTTTAATCTCTCTGAAAAAAATACTGGAAGCAGGTAGCAATAAATAAACAGGGGATCTGCAGTCTAATTACATCTTCACAGTTCTTTGAAAGCCGAAATCAAAATGACGGTAGTTAAGCACCAGTGTGACATTTTCTTTAGTTTATGAAAGTAAAGTAATTTTATGATGTACCCTCCTTGTGATCTTATATCATAATAAATGAGCTGTGAGATACGGTCATGTGACTACATCCCCATGAAATTGCCCTATTTCATCAACCATAATTTGGCCATTAACCACACGGCATCTGATGCATGAGACTGACCTTCTCTTTTGTATAATCCAAATGGTTCTTTCCTTGGCATATTTGGAATGTTATTTCTATGGCTGAAGTTTCAAGAATGCCTCTTCAATTCAAAATTATTGGTTTATTCAGGGCTTTAATGGAATGGAAATGAGGCTGAAGAATGCCGGTATTTGAAGCTTTTTCAGATATATATTATAAACAGTTATTTATTTCACAATTATTTACTAAGATTATTTCTATTGTAGGGTCAACTCTAAATACTCACATAAGTCTTTAATACTAAAAAATTAAATATAATTGAATGGTCGAGGGATGATATTAGAATGTCATTTTACTCTTATTAAGTTCAAATATTTTTGAAAATGAGTTTCTATTTAACAGATGATTCAGTCACACTGTAAACATCTGATGTAAATTGAAGTAAATTTATATCAGATGTTTATAGTCCTATAGAAGATGATTGTTTGACATATGATATAAATTGAATTGTTACCAAAAAGTAAACAAAATTATCTGTTGGATCATATTACAATGCTGTTCAACAATAATAGTTGTTATAAATCAATAAGTATTAAATTATTTACTTTTTCATGTGCATATTTCCCAGATATCGCAATTCTAGTTTCTCAAATTTACACGATAACAATTTTTCATAACGCATTTCTATATCGTAACACTTTACCATACTTAGTTCATGTCGAAACCAGTTTTTTTTTCTTATATGACTACTTTAAATGGATTTCCAAATTGAATTTAAAAAAGAAAATTCATGACTGGTGTTTAATGCTTAAATCTTTTGAAAGAAAATAAATTTCTGGCTATTTTAACCCGTTAACTTGGTAATTATATTCAATTAGTTTCACCCAGAAATATTTCTGCATACCCGATTTAATGGTATAAATAAAAAAAAAGAACTGCAGTTTGCAAAGATTTTACTGCATGTAGCTTTTTTAATTAAATAGTTTTCTTAAATAACTTAATGTACCAAATTACTTTTCCTCTGGCTTTACAGACTTTAAACAAGAATTTTATTAATTTGAGTTAGAATTAATAATGTTACTCCATTTTGAAAAATTCAATGGCATGCATAACTTTTTTTCATATTCCTCGTTTTTAACTTTTAACGAAAAAAAAAAGATTAACGAAAAAACAATTTATGTCATAACATCACTACTCTGACTTATTTACGTTTTCTACGTTTATATAGTTTACATTATATACACTTTTTGAAAATGATTCTGATCATTTTTTCCAGATTTTTTAAGAGTTAGTTACTATGAGGAAATAACAAAAATTATAACTCGTTCGTTGTTTAATGAGGTGTCTTGCACATTGAATTATACAGATAAGGGCTGCAAAGATTCGGTTTTATTATAATAAAGTGAAATACAGTTTCACTAGCTAGAATTACGTATTCTAGAATAAGAAAAAACAATAACGGTGATTTTTTTTTCATTAAAGTATATAAACAGTTTTTTACGAATGTTAGCAATAAAAGGAATCTCAGTCTAATGTAGCCAACAATTAATATTGAATTTTAAAGAATTGTCAATAGTCTTGTAATTCGAGTTAGTGTAACTGAATATCACTGTAAAATGATAAAAACAAATATTCACAGCCCTCAGCTGTACCATTCAATGTACAACACACTTTTAATGCTTCGTTAAACAACGAGCATGCCATAATTTTTTTTCTTTCCTTATAATGAATACCTCCCAAAAATCTGGAACAAAAGCATCAGAATCCTTTCCTCAAAAATATAGAGTAAATGAACCAGAGTAGTGATGTTATAACCTAAACAGTTTTCTTGAAAAGTTAAAAATAAGCAAATAAGCAAATAATAAAAAATAAATATGAATTTGTATAACAAAAAAATTATTCATACTTTTACATTTTTAAAAA
Source organism: Argiope trifasciata (assembly GCA_026543055.1). Lineage (NCBI taxonomy): Eukaryota > Metazoa > Arthropoda > Arachnida > Araneae > Araneidae > Argiope > Argiope trifasciata. The sequence goes on from JAPMOQ010061070.1 coordinate 531,010, forward strand.
TGAAATAGTGTTGTAAACTTTTACTCAAGTTAGTAAAATTCTTGTTTAAAGAGTTAGTCAGAAAAAAATTAAGTAAGTACATTAAGGTATTTAAGAAAACTATTTAATTTAAAAACGATATGCAATGAACACTTTGTCAACTGCAATTACTTTTCTGTATTTTTACAGTTATTTGCCACTCCAAGTAGAAAAATTTGAAAATAAATCCTTTTTGTTGTTGCCATAAAAATTTAGTAAAAGTTTTCCATTAAAGAAAAACACTGCAAAAAAACATGCTGCTTATTCTCCACAGAAACAAACAAATTGATTAAAGTTTTTAATAATTAAAAATTAGCGAATAATTATCTATGAAGTGTATCATAAAATATAAATTTTAATTAATATAATATAAAAACCCTTATTCCATGAGATATGAAAAAAAAATAAATCCGCTAGGAAATATTGTATTTAATTAAGTACTGGATTAACATGAATATTTTTCTTTTTCTTTCTAAAGTGTTTTTAAAGCTATTTTTGCCACATCATTTTTACCATAACTTTTTATGACTCGTTGAAAATCAGAAAGAAAGAAGGAATTAATTAACAATAATTTTCCAATTATCAGTTTGAAGAGAATTTTGAATAAACGTTTGAAATAAAGACAATATTTTTCTTAAACACTAAAGAATCGATATAAATAAAAATGAATGTTTATCTGTATGTCTCTTATGTGTTGTCGTACAGCTCATATGATTCCGATAAAACTTCGACTACTTATTATTTGCAGTTACGGGATGGTTATAGGCATAATACAATCATCTAAAATGTAAAAAATATTTTCCGATCAATTTACCGCATCTAATAACCACCAAATAACGCTCCAAGGAGACACAACAGATTTGGTAAAAATGCTCAATTCAAGCTAGACGTTAATATCTCATAGCTATTGTACGTAAATGCAATAAGTAGTTTCTTTCGTTACCATTCTAAAAGAACAACAAGCTTTACAATTCTAAAAGAATGCACAAATCTAATATATAAAAATGAATATTTGTTT
>JAPMOQ010061070.1:532055-566796 GCA_026543055.1 Argiope trifasciata
TAAGTAGTTTCTTTCGTTACCATTCTAAAAGAACAACAAGCTTTACAATTCTAAAAGAATGCACAAATCTAATATATAAAAATAAATATTTGTTTGTCGAATAGCATAATGAAAATAGAATAAATATTATTTATGCTTCTGCTTTATATATCCTTTAATTTCAATGAATGTATTTATTGACAAGAAAATAAATATATTTTCCATATCATTCTTAATCAAACAAGATAAAATTATTTCAAATTCCAAACGATTTTTCCCTCTTCTGCGGCAGTACCAGCTTGTCTAACATAAAAACGAAAAATTTTTTCTTCAAAAATTTTCTCTTCTGTGTGACACGTTCTGGAATAATGGCCTATAATTTGAGTTGCCATGATATAGAGAAATATGATTAATAAAATTGCAATGTTTTCATGAAAGACATTCAAATAAATTAAAGCAGGAATATTTCACCATTCCTTTAATACTTCCATTAAAATGTTCCGACAAATGAAACGATAGTAGATTAGTAAATAGTAATTTAAGATAACAAAAAAAAAATGCATTTGGCTTCTAGCCAAAACATCTGCATGTATAATGCCGCTATACATTACGCAATGGAAGTAATCTTGTTCAATCGTAAATATGTTTTTTTTTTTAATTCTTTAAAAAGATGCTCGTTTTTTTAGCTAAAAAATAAATAGTCATGTGATAAGGTTTTTGTAATTTAGTTTTGAAAATTTAATTCATAGAAGTACTTTATCTTGTTTAACTAAAAGCCTGATATCTAAATAACTTCCTCGAAGATTTCAAGCAAAATAATACTTTAAGATCTCTGAAGATTGTTTAAAAGAATTGTTTAACAAAAAGAGAAATTATCTGACTTTCTTAGGTTAAATATCTACTTGTTTAAATCAGAGATACAGAAATAATTATTTAAGTATTCTTGGATGCTTAGAATTCAAAGTTTTACTTAAAACAGTTAAGCATATTTTGCAACTATTTAGTAACTTCTTCAAAAGAAGAGTTTTATTCATTTTCTTTCATTCTTTCTGGAGAGTTATTTTCACATTCACGCACTTCACGAATTTAATTAAAAAGTCATTGCTACCTTTTAAAGCACTTTATTCAAAAACTAACACTCAATATGCTCAGATACTTTTAGTAGAGAGACATTCTTGATAAAATAGTTCGATTTTAAAGGATTATGTTTGTGCAGCGAGAATTAAAGCTATGGCATTACAGTCATATAATTTAAATGTGCTTCAAAAAGGGCACGTTATTTTTTCTGAGCTGTATGAAAAAAAATACTGCAATAAAATTAAACACTTTGAACTAAAAAAATACAATTCACGAAATGATGCATTTTATTACTTATTTTTTTATCGTCCTTTATACGAGAAAATTGACAGATCACTGAAATTAAATCCTGTTTCTAGCAAGATGGGGCAAATAAAATATTTCAAGCTCTAAAATAGAAAATTTTTTCGTTCCTGGAATATAGAATTTTTTGTTTTTGTTTTTAAAGCTTAAATATAATGCTAATTCAAAGGAATTTTTAAGAGAAAAATTTACAATTTTGCATGATTTTCTTTTCAGTGACATGCCCTTTATTTTATTTAATATAATTAATTTACATCTGAAAAAAGTCACAAAAAAGGTAAAAGGTTCAATTGTTTAAAATTTTTATGCAAACCCTTTAAAGGATTATATTTATAAATACTCCTTGCAAACTATTGCGAAATCAGATTTTGAAGAAATAATACTTGAACATTTAATTGTATGTCAAGTTCGATGGGCAGGGTTTTGTTATCAATGTGGAGCAGAAAAAATTTATGTAATAGTTTTGATTTCTGATCCATCAGTCAAGCTATAAATTTTCCCAGCAACTAAAACCGAGCACTTAATTCATTTTCAAATATTTTTTTTTACTTTGATATTAAGTTCACATTAGTAGATCAAGAGGTATGTGAAATATCAAAATCAAGCTAAATATATCATTTGTGAATACATTTGACACGATGATACACTTCTTTTGATGCTTTTCAAAAAATATTCAGTTTTAACAGAGTTCGCACAGAAAGTTCACAGAACAGATGACTTGTTCATTCAGATTGAGAATAAAACCCACAATCTTTCTATAAATGTTGATTTGAATCAATGATCAAACGCCAGTAGCTGAAAGTCACTCTCTGAAATGTTAAAATATCATCAATTCCTCATGTAACTAATCTTTAGACAAATGATAGATATCCTCTGGACTTTTGGAGTTAGAATAAAGTGTTTCAACGTAACACAAACATGTTGTATCTGAACATATTGCATATTTTCAGATGTCAGCAAGAATCTTTTTTGCATTTGGGTTGTGGGTACCAATATTGTCTCAGTGGTGTACGATAGAATAGTTCTATGCAGTTTAATTTCCGACTGATAAGTGATGGGAAATAGATGAAAATATTTAAGAAAACATCTAATTCCTAATTTGGAAGAAGGCAACATAGACATGAGCCTCACTCAACAGTACTTCATTGTAAATATAGTCTTTAAGTAGACATCCTAAATGCATACCCGGGATTCGTATATTCAACAAAAACACTACATTGGAAAATTCAAACTGAGGAAATATGTCTTGCTAAATATTATGGCATCTTTAATCCAAACGATGATACCTCGGAGGAGGTCATTTTACATACAAACGCTAACACATACTTCCAGATTTCGTGGATCATTCCTCTACAGCATTTTAATTGATTCTAAAAAAAAAGAGAGGAATGCAACATTCAAGGTCTATTATAAGGCGGAAAGTACCAATTTTATATTATTTTATTCGGCATTTATGTATTTGCAGCTCATAAGAAACTTTAATACTCATACGTCTAAGCAAAATATCACTCATTATTAAAACAGGCATGAAAAAATATAAAAATACTATGATAATTCATAAAATATTAACAATAGTTTGAAGAAAATGTAATAAAAATATCTAAATATGCAGCTTTTATCTTTGGATTTATTTTAATATCTAACGTTTCAGTGTTCCTTCTTCTCAACAGTGTTGATATTTTTAAGTCTTAAATGTAGTTATAAAAGTACTGACTTTTGTCAATAAGGATTTATTAGATTTCCAGTTTTGCTCTCTTTAATATTTTAATATACAAAAAATTGTTTTCAAAATTCTGCATTTTCCTGCTTTACCTTGAAGCTGTTTTTAATAATCCCAATTCTTGTAAACATAAATTTCCCTACATTTTCAAAATAAATTGCTTGCTTTGATATCAACATTGCATTTTTCATGTATTCCCCATTATCAATCGACAAATGCAAGTCTTCATCAATCTGAATGTATTTTAACAAAGTTTCCAGATTTATAATTTCACCTTCGAACATCAAACATTCTGACTATAAGCCGCGTAATACAACAAGAAGATGCCGGAATGTCGGATACCTCTGGGAATAGCGTCATTCCAAGAATAAATAAATTCTGACTGTGATTTTTTTCCTTCTTTATAACAGCGTGACATTTGACACAGCGAGGAATTTCGCGAGATTTGGAAGAAGAGAATTTAATCATCTGAAAGGGCTCGTTCCTCTAAAGAACGAATTCTTCTCTTGTTAATAGATATTTCTCCAAGCAACAACCTTTTTGGAAATATATTTAAAATGTATTTCCAAAAAGGATTTTTCATAAGTTATTGAAGTGAGCATCGGTTTAAAGCGGCGAAGAAAGTAAGGAAAGCGAGATAAGAGTGCTTTTCAATTCATCTTGATATTAAAAACATTAAAATAGAGGATTTAGCCGAATAAAAGGACGTGAAAATCCTGAAGATAAATTTCTGTTGCTGTTAAAAACGAATAAATTCTAAATAGGTTTCAATATATGCAGCAAGATTACAATCTAAAATCCATGTTTTTATGCGTTGAGATGTCAACATGCAGAATTATTCCTAAACAACAGTTTTTACTTTTTAGGGGGGTTATGCAAGTCTTGAATGTATGGCATAAAGGAATTATAATTTTAAATTAAAATTTGAAATTAAATGCTTAATCAAAATTTACTAATGAACTACAGTAATTGTTTATTTAGCTATCCTTACAAAGTATTTACTTTAAGAAAATGTTATGTCTAAATAAATTATCTTAATAGTCCAATATTAAGTTGATATTAATTTATTTTAAGAACATTCACTAATAATTATTGCATGGTAAGATGCATGGGTAGCAATATGTAGAAATAAGAAAAGAAAGCGGACCCATATCCTACAATCCTTCAACCTTGAAGAAAAGACTTTCTGAAAGCTACTAACGAGGAAAGATAAGAAGAGATTCGTTTGAAAAGGAATACTTGTCTTATCTTTCCAAGCCTTGAAACATAGTAAAACAATTTCATCTTTGTGATCATTTTTCTTTATAGTTTTTACTTAAATAATCATAGAAACATGATATTTTCTTCAGTGTGCTTAAATTAATAATGATTTAAATATTTGTATGATCTATTATAATCTGAATCTACAAATAATTATTTGTTTATCATTAAACAATTCTTCTACAAATAATTCAAAAATATCTTTTTATAATCAATAAATATATTTAAAATATTCAAAAAATGATATGAAAATGTTCCGTTAAAAGTTGTGTAAAACAAAAGAACTTTTGTCTGAAAAAAATCTAGCGAGCAGTTCTAAGAAAATGAGCACAATAAAACAAATTTTAGCATTATATGTCATTGCTGAATGTTAATTTTCGCTGGTTCTGTTTAATTTTAGATTTTAATTTTTCAAATTATTAGTTTATGATATAATCATTTTTTATGATTTTGAAACAGTATTTATTTATTCCTTAAGCTGATAATATCAGTATTACAACAGAATATTTATGAATTAATATCAACATCTAGTCAAAATTTTAGTACGCCTAGTTTCAATATTAAATTTAATACAAGATGTTTGAGATTTATATCTACACTTCAGTAGCTTGTAAACTGCCTATTTTTTAGATTAAGGGTTGAAATAAATAGATAAAATCAATCTATCTAAGATTTCAACAAATAATTGTTTTTAATAGAAAGTCTAGAACAACGAAAACATGATAAAATGTAAAATAAATTTAGTAGACAATTTTAAACTAATATTTATACTAGATTTATGAGGAATTTCAAAGGATAAAAGAGGAAAATGAATGACCAATAGTATTGAAAGGAACTTTGAATGAATATCAAACGACTTTTGATATAAGATTTGCTAATGTTTTGCAGTGCCATTTACATTGGCATCAGTGAAACCATTAGTTTTAAAATAGAGCTGAGAATAAGCGATATAAATATACACTGTCTATTATTAAAGTTGATTGCAAGCTGTTTCACTAATAGACGAGAAGTCCCTAATCTTAATTATTGTGTCAACATTCTTTTGCAACACGCTTTATTTCAGAGAGCGTTGATTCTTTTTTTAAAGATTAAAAATGTCAGATGGGCACACATTTTCGTTCATCCAAGAATATCGTATTGAGCCGACTCATGAATTTTTCATGCTAAACTTTATTGTTCTGGCAAAAATTATCGTGAAAATAAATTTATTTAGCATGGACACAATGCGCTTGAAGCCTTGCCAAAAGTCATGCATTAGCATTGGTGGAAGAACAGTAATGGGTAAATATCTTAAGCAAAAGATCCAATTCTATTTGATGCAAAGCATTTCCTGTGACTTTCATTAAAATGTTTTTGGTATCTGTGCCAGTAACAGTGTTTCTTCAACTAGTTGATTACACGTCCTGCATTTCTGGGCCATGGCTTCTTAAAATGGGGTCATAAACTACAGAAAATCCCAAGAAACATACGCTGCACCTTTTCGTTTTGTATTATTCAATAATATTTGCAAAAAAAAATCCTTTTCCAGACAATGAAAAATATTTAAAATATTTAGAAAGAATGCATTATAAAAACTTAAAATCTCATATTTCATTTGTTTTGAATTTATGCATTATTTTCATCTTTTGAGCACAAATTTGATACTGCGATGAAGATCTTCATTTGAAAACGTAGCCTCAAAATATTTGCATGCTGAAAACGGCTCACGACGGTAAACACTTGAAGAATTCCTGACCTGAAATTGAGAAAATATGCAGCTTTATACAAAATCCACGCTACTTGATACTTTAGAGCAGTGTTTCTCAAAGTGTGGTACGCGTATCCCCACGGATACAATTAGAGTTTGATGGAGGTACATCTGAGGCGAAAGTCAACCCCCCCAAAATGCATTTTACAGCATTTGGAGAGTTTGCAATTAGGATTGCAAAACTATTTCCCTGATTTAAAAAAATATTGAATGGATAAGAGAGCCATTTAACATAACACAACATCCAGAAGATATGACGCATGCAGAAGAAGAGCAATTATTCAAATTGACTTCAGACTAATTTTTGAAAATTAAACATAGGGAGAATACCTGAATAGCCTTCTAGTTATAAATGCAGCACATGTATCCTGTCTTAACAGTTCTGAAGTACATCTTGCCTTTTCCGACTTCATATTTATGTGAAGTTACTTTTTCAGCATTTGTAGAGATTCGAAGACTATTGGACTTGGAATGACATCTGAGATTAAAATTAACAGATAGGGAACCAAATTATGGCGATCTGTCATCTTAGCACAAAAGAATGCTATCTATCTATCTATCTATCTATCTATCTATCTATCTATCTATCTATCTATCTATCTATCTATCTATCTATCTATATATATATATATATATATATATATATATATATATATATATGATTGTTATTATGTTATTAAAATGCATCCATTATTATTTTGAAAAGGTGTACTCTGCATTACGAAAATTATAGAAGATCATAATTATAGAAAGCCTCAGCACACATAAATCAAAAGTTTGGGAAACACTGCTTTAGAGTATTTTATTCTCTTCAGAAGTTTAAAGTAATACCGAAGTGTCTTTAGTAACGAGCTCGTCTTTTTCTCATTCTTATACTTAACTTGATTTGGACCACTGAAGAAAACTCAAGATGGAGATGATATGAAAAGTTTAAATACTAAATGCAATAATTTTGGGAATATGTTTTGAAGTTGAGATATTTAGGTATTCTTTTGTATTCTCATTCTGTTTGAGCAGTTAGTGCTAAAACGTGCGATTGTACTAATCGTTCTAAAAATATTTACGAAATATTTAATCGGTGTTTATCATTCAATAGCTCTGATTTTACTAATGTGGAAAATTAAATTTTCAATAAATCATTCAATTTTTAACAAGATTTAATGTAAAATAACCAGTTTTGGAATAAATGAAAATGTCTTGCAAATTATTTGCAAGAAAAGTTGCAGAAAAACTTTTTTGTGGTGGTTTACAAAAAATGCAAAGAATTTTTTTTCAGTTATCTTAATTTTCACAGAATAAATTTTCCAGAAATTAAAACATACATTTTTCACAGATAACCATCTTTATTCCAAAATAAGGTTACTTAGTAGCTTGAAACTTTTATTTCGTGACCTTCTTGTCTTGCATGTTCTATTTCACTCATATGCCTCATTTTCATGAACATTTCGCGACTTTTCGTGAACATTTCAAGACATATTAAGAAATTCTATCAATTTTAAATTGGTTTGTAATGTAAATGATGTTGAAATACATTGATGGAACTATTTGAAATTCTTCCAAAACAAAAAAACATGAAATTGTACAAAACCTCAAAATACTCGCATAATATGATATGAGGGGACAAATGAATTGGAAAATTAATTCATATTCCAGAAACATTGTCACAGGAATGTTCATAACTCTAAACATTGTCCGACATCAACAATTGCTCTACATATATTAAACTGAAAAAGACTTAATTAGGCAAATTATGTGTTGAGAATTTTGTGTACACTTTTGGGAATTCTTCGTGTGAAGCGAAATATGGTTTATTCCTATTCTCGTGAAATACGTAGAGTTCGTTTAAATTAAAAATAACATTTGCACATCTATACATTTTATTTGAAATTTATGAGAAAAATTGTAAAATGGCGAACATTTGGAAATTTAGAGGTGTCTGCTATGCTAATATGATGTTAAGTGATTTGAATCCATTGTCTAATTCGTACTCTTGCTTATCTAAATAATTGTTCTACCAATTATTTTCAGGAGATATACGCACTTCTGCTAGAGAATTTAGTTCATTTATTATAATCACATTAGAAAATGCGAATTTATTGAGTTCTTTGAATTTATTTGAGAAAATTATCTTCAAAAATTCATATTAGTAAATACAAATAGTAAAATAAAATCATTTTCAAAGTACGTGAAAAACGAAACTAAAAACGATGCCGATTTCTACATAAGTCAGGAAAAACATTGATTTCTCTTATAAGGATATATGAATCAACTCCAACTTTACTTCTCCTAGCATGCCAGCTTGGTAATACGCTGTAAACATATGCACATTAATGCACGGAAATGCAATTTACATTATTATAATCCCATTAACAAATACAAATTTATTAGTTTCTTAGAGTTTAGGCTTCGTAGAAACATTCCGAACAGAAAATAAAAATGGTAAAAGATTCAGCTAATTTTATTAAAGTTTAATTTTAAAGTATTATTGTGTTAAAAAGAAAATACAATGGGAAGAAGTGTGGCGAAAATTAGTCACTTCATTTGACTATGATATCGCGTGAATCATCTCCATTCAACTTCACTAAGTATGCCAACAAATTACTTTGAAGATATAGTTATGCGTTTATTTATGAATGGAAATCCAATTTGCATTAGTATAATCGCATTAACAAATGCAAATTTATAGGTTTTTTTCAAACAATTTACCTACGAATGTTTCCGGAAAACATTCCCAACAGTAAATGCAGATGATGGAAAGAAAATCCTTAAAAAGTACGTGAGAACTTGATCCTATGGTATTATAGTATCAAAAGAGAGAGAGAAGATCGGAACAAAAGTTTCTTCTTTTCCACATTCGAAATCCTTTTGCTAAGTTGTTGAAGAAGCCTAACAGAACGGAGTTATAGGAATCGGCTTACAGTGTCCATGTGTTTCATTGTATTTATTTTGTTAGGAAGGAACTGAATGAAAGAAGTGCCTTGAAATATCATCTTCGAATTCGTTTTTTTTCTATCTAAAACTATCCTACAAAAATGTGGCATTCCTTGTGCATTCAGAAGGAGAGGAAACGGAAAGAGATTCCACCGTTTCGTAAAATCAATATATTTTCAACCTGATGTTGCAGCTGCGCCTCAGAGGTATAAAACTAGAGTTGATTCATGTGCTCGGCTTTACTTTCGACAATATCGAAATAAATTGAAAGAATTTTAGTATCTCATATACAATGCAGCAACAATTTTTTCTGTCATGAATTTCAGTCATTTGTTGTCAATAATACTTTACAATAAAATGTGAAATATATACACAAAAATTATTTATACAACCTGAAAATATTTGATATTGAAATGAAGGAAGAAACTTCGAAGTTTGTAGAAATAAAATAGTTTTTCCTAGAAATTCATTGGTTTATTTTCAACAACCACGACCTCAGCACACACAAGATATCAAGAACTTATTTAATCGTATTACCATAACATTAGTGATATAATTTTTTTCCATAATTTTAAGATAAACTTCTTATAATAAAAAGAATCAATGAGAATAACGTCTACTCGCTTTTTGTTACCACTTTGTAAAAAATCAGATATAGTAGATTTACTTTAATATAAAACATGAAATGATATAGAAATGTTCATATTTATTTTAGTTATAATTTCATTATAGGAGTCTTGTTCGAAATGAAGAACAAACATTTAAATTGAGTAATAATAAGCAGGATTATTTTTGTCAGTTATGCATTTTCAAGTACACAATCACCTGAAGGAAGTTATCTTTAGAAAAAAAAATTAACTTCACGGATATTTTTTTACAAAAACAGCCATCTGCTTTTGAAACATTAAAAACTATTCTGGGTATTTTTAAAAAAATAGCAAAAATTTCATACTGTTGAAATTTATTCTGTTAATTAGAAAATAGTCAATCTTTCAAAGAATTATTTTTCTTGATACAATTTTTGTTAAAGAAATATTCAAATTTTTGGAAAAACCATGTCGTTTCCACATTAAAGAATTATGCCTTTAAAATTCCTTGAATGTATAATAATAGATTTTAAATATTAGTTTGGAATTTTGTAACGCTTGTTTGCTTCATTAGTATATCATATAATATCGTATAACTGAGTAATATACTTTAACTGCTCACCATTTCATGATTATAATAACTAAAAAAGTATAAAAATCTCAAGCTAGTGAAATCAATTTTAAAAATTACAAATACTACTACAAACATTGGACGAAATATTAAAATAGAGGCAAATTTATGGCTATAAAATAGCTAGTGAAAATTTTAAGCACAAGTAAAATCAATGAATTAGTTCTATGAAATAGCATTAATAACCAAACTTGGCATTTAAAAATATACCGAATTTAGGTAGTCATATTACATGAAAATAAATCCCCTGTACCCGATCTTTTGTCAAGCATAAATGTTACGTAGTATTTTATGCAGTAAAATTTATATGCAGAATGCGTTTAAAAAGCACTTTATAACAACGAAACTTTTACGAAAAACTAATAAAATTCTTTAGGCAATCACCAGTTTCGTAAACCTGAAAACTGTTTTTCAATTTTTCTGAATTCATTTACATACCATTTTAAATTCAGTGACATGAATACACAAAATATTATTTCGTGGCTCAATCGATAAATTCTTAAAAGTTAGAGATTGGAATATGAAAAATTGAGAAATCCTCAAATTCACTTAAGAAATTATATTATATAATGAGTTCATAAATTTACAACTGAAAGGGCCGATGACTGAATTTTTTATAATTCTACTTGTATTTTAATCACTTTTAGAAAAATATTATTGATAACTAATTTTCTTTTTTTTAAAAAAAGGAGATTCTCTTTTAGCACTAAACTTTACCAAAATTTATAATTGAAAGAACCGATACTTGAATTTTTAATAATTCTTCTTGCATGTTAATAACATTTACTTATATATTATCGATAACTAATATTTTTAAAAAAGAAATTTAACTCATTTAACACTAAACCAATTCAAACTGAAACTACGAGTACAATTATTTTTGAAAATTTTAGAATACTTGCTTGCCCCTTCAAGGGAAATCCGACTTTCAATACACGACGTTTCGCCAAGGTGTCATTTGATTGCCTTATAATAAAAAAAATAAAGCCTTAGAATTCAATCAAATTTAGTTCCATTATAAAAAATGTTTTTGTTTGTTGTACTAGTGTATCAAGCATATTCGGCTAAATATGACTGAGAAACAAAATAAAAATTTAGTCTTCATTATTTATTCAGCTTTATGTTTATAGATTGAATACTGTATAAACTTTAAAAATATAAATTATTACAACATTTAAAACAATTTTTTTCAGCTTGACATATAAACCTATCTCTAATGTTTTATACATAAGTTATTGGACTAAAATTAAATTAAACAGAAGTAAAAAAAATTCCTGTCTACCTTTTACTTGATTATAATGCCTAAATAGAGTTTATGTCATCACAGTCCTCATTTCGTTTATAAAATATCGCAAATTCCATCCATATTTAAATTAACTATCGTTAAATATATTTCTTGGAAAAAGCTATTCTTATACAAAATCGCTACAAGATTTAATTATTTAATTATGAAAAATATAGCTTATTTCCAAAATAAATTTTAACGGCTCAAAAAATTGTCACCTCATATTATCCTAATTAGCTAATTGTCATTATTAACAGTTTACTCTTTACCATGTTTTCAAAATTGCTGGTTTTTAATTCTTTAATATAAAGCGTAACACGAGAGCGTCTTCTTTCCTAATACCTTTAAAGCATCCAATGTCTTTGTTAATAAAAATGTTTATAGATGGGAAAGTGATAATTTAGGAGATTATTTATTTTTCGAAAATCAGCGAATTCACAACAGTGGTTGCAATTAATTTATGTTCCCTGAAAAATTAAATTTTAAATATTCATGACAGTGTGAAAAAACATGAAAAATGCAGATGTGATATTTAAAAGAAGTAGTAGTAAATCATTTTCACTCTCTTTTGCTATTTCATTTAAGCATCATTTTAACGGGATTATGCGATATTTTACAATACTTTTAGCACCGAAGCTGAAAAACCTTTTTTTCTAACTCTCCAGGCAAGAGAAAGGCGATAAGAAACTCTTTGTGAATAATAGATTATGTATGTACTCAGTAAATTAAAATTATTGATCAATTAAAAAAGAACTATTCTACTTAAGTGCTGCTATTTCACTAAGAGTAATAGACTGGAATAGCAAAATGTAAAGTCATGGGAATAAAATTTTTAAACATAAAAAGTTGCCTCACTAATTATGATGCAAAGCTTTCGCATTTTTATAGACAAAATAAGCTGATATTGAATTTTCTTAAGGGAGGTAAGTTCTAAAAAATGTCATGGTGTTTTTTCCATGCCTACATGATAAGCGATTTTCTTCCTCTATTGCTAGTTAAGAGCTCTCAGTTACGATTTTTTTTAAATGATAGCATAAAGATTTCAATTATCTGGTAAATCAATGTATCAAGAAAACTATTTTATCTTCTTTTAAGAGGAAGCAGGTAATACTTTTCTCAGTTAGCCATTTGTTTAAAACCCTGATAATAATATTATTCTTTAGAGAACATTAAAGCTTATCTTAACGCTAAATTTATTGAAATTTTTTAGATGTCAGATCGGACGGCCTTTAAATTTTTAATTTCATCCAAAATGTTAGATCATTTTTTCCATATTTTACGGACATCACATGCTCAATTATTTACATAAGCCATTATGACTTCACTTTTAAATACAGTTTAAAAAATCATTTCTTTTTTATATCAAGTTTTATTGAATAATGTTTGCTGCTTTTGAAAATATATTTAGATTTTAAATTAAAACAAAAGGAAACATTTCATTAAAGTATCAAAAAATAATTTTTGAAGTTAACTTTCAAATTACTATTTTATGTTTAGTTAATATGAGAAAATCTAAAATTATTTTTCATCTTTCTTGTTGAATTTGTAAGCATAGGTTATTTTCAGATGCAAAAGTTTAAAAAATCGCGCCTTTTTGGCTAAAAATTTATTAAATAAAGTTTGGTACCTTTTTGAAAATATATTTAGTTTTTAAATTAAAATAAAAAGAAAACTTTTATTAAAACATTGAAAAAAAATTTCATGTTGGCAATCATATTATTAGTTAATGCTGGTTTATATGAGAAAATCAAACTTTCTTCCCCATCCATCTTGATGCATAGGGGAATTTCAGTCATTATTAGTGGCAAAAAAATAATGGTTGATTCTTAGAATTAAAATTAATTTTTCGTATTTTATTTTATATTGCATAAAATAGCTATAGGTAGTTCAATTATTTATTTAGATTTCACTTCAAAAAATCAGCTTCTAAATTGTCATTCACTCATTTCTTAACTTTTAATTTATTTGATTTATTTAATTTTTATAGCACTAGACATATTTAAAATGTGCTAAATATTATTTATTGGTTCAAATTTTAATATATTATGTTGGGGAATAAGTTCGTAGCGTTTTTATCAAAGACTTTCATTTAAAGAAAATTATTAGTAATAGCAATCAATTAATCGTTTTTTGTATTCGCCGTTGCCGTTTATGACATTTCCCACCTCTCGACCAATTTGTCAATGCCTTTACGCCAAAAATCGCATAGTCGAAAGTAACGCCCTTCGTATGGTTCAACAGAGAGTGGAAAAGATGGTGATCCGATGTTAGATGGTCCGAAGAATACAGGGATGCTGAAGGACCTTCGATTCGAGCTCTTGTAGTGTGGCTTTGACGACTTGAGCAACATGTGGCCTGGCGTTGTCGTGAAGAAGTATGGTTAGGCCTTGTAGATGAGGTCGCATAGCCGCTTTCACGCGATGCAAATGGGCTATGTATAACTCCTTGATGACCGTAACATTCCCTTCGGACATTTCCCAGTACACCATACACTCACATTCCGAGGGTAGAGTTGTCGACGTCAAAATCGCCATTTTAGAACTTGCAAACCATTTACGTTCTGTAGACTAGCCTATGACACCTTCTCCGTATATATTGCAAATGCCCTGTGATGCTTCAATTGCTTTTTGGCCTCGATGAAAAACAAAGAACAGTAGGTGTCGAAAATGTGGACTTTTACCTTCTGGATATTCCATTTCTAAGCCTTAAAAGTAATAAAGAATTAAATTATTCAGAAAGACGATTAGCACAAATTTGTAGAGCAAAAAGAGCTCTATCTAATGAATACTATATACTTTGTCAAACAGCAAAAAAATCTTTGTAAAACAAAGAAAATATAAAAACGCTATGAACTTATTCCCCAACCTAATAACATTGGAGATAAAATTTACTTTGGACCACATACATTTATTTTGAGTAAAAATTTAAATCAAAATTAAGTGTTAAAGGCAACATCCTATTATATTTAGCGAACAAATCTTTTGATGAATTTAAAAACTGAAAAACACTATGAGGGATTGAACTGTAAAAACATAATAGGGCAAAATAAGTTATTTCGATTATTGCATACATTTCTTATTAAAATATAATAGTTTATTTTGAGGATAAATAAGGTATATATAATGCACAATGTTGCAATATTACAAGTTTTAATAACATAACTATGGATAAATTAATTCGGAATTTTTGTTGATTGAAACAAAATTTTAAAGCACCTTAACATTAATTTTGCAGCTACCGTCTCATCACTTTTGCAAAGAACGAGTTGTTTATTTCCGTGGTTGCAAACTTTCTTCCCAAAGGAAACTTAATTTCTTGATATGTTTTGAAACCATTGATCACAAGGGAGCTTGGAAGGTAAATGCAATGATTTTTATTGCTTAAGGATAACTTCGAAAAGATTTAAGAGGAAATTTCTCAGGGAGTCTCAGTTTTAGCAAACTGACTGAAGAGAGCAAAGGTTTGTTTATCAGAATATGCAAACTGTATCGTCGTGACTTCAGACTTCGCTAAGAGCATTCTGGGCTAATAAAATATTTGTTTAAGCTAAACTGAGGAGATGTAATTAAGGAGATTCAGCTTCCAGCTGTTGTTCCTTTGGCTTATTTCCGCTCTAAATTTCACCAGACACAAATGAAAATCTGCGTTTGAAAGGCCAGCTCTCTGATGATTGAAATTCAAGCCAGTTGTTATGAAGAATCCTTCGACAGTGATTAATACTTTAAACACTATGGAAATTGCATTAAAATCCGATTTGCCTCGTGGAGAAAAGGATGCAAATGGCTAGAACACAGTGATGGAGCAGTTATTGTAATCGCTTGATTCATTCCAAGGGATTGGAGACCTTTTGAATTGAACGCAGTGAATTTAATGCCAACTATTTTAAATACCGTTTTGCATAAAAATTTGTTGAAGCGAATAA
Organism: Argiope trifasciata; assembly: GCA_026543055.1. NCBI lineage: Eukaryota > Metazoa > Arthropoda > Arachnida > Araneae > Araneidae > Argiope > Argiope trifasciata. The sequence goes on from JAPMOQ010061070.1 coordinate 547,498, forward strand.
TTGATTTTCTATTCTAGTAACGCAATTCTTAGAGGTCTATAATGCGACTTCAAAGAGAAAAATGCAGAGATTTAATAGTTATTTGTTTCTGAATAACGAAATATTATGATGCAGTTTAGAATAATAAAAGATTTTTTTTTTTCAGAAAAATTGATTATTTAAAAATTGTATTATTAAAGAAAAATTAAATTTTATCACAAAATTTAAAAAAAATACGTTTTATATAAAATTCTAACAACAAAATTATCTTTGTAGGTTTTATTTTTCGTGCTACACATAATGTATTTGAATGGTTCAAAAGAAGAGCAACCTTCCATAAATATTTATGATGAAAAATATATGCATGCTTGTATAAATTAAGTACCAAACCCTATGAAATAGAAAGCACTTTGAATTGAAGAGAAAATTAAGTTATAATTATAAGGGTTTATATTTTATATAAACTATAGCTTCATAATTGCACCATTTTTTTTTGTCTAAATCAGAATTCTAAAAACTTACTTGAATTCAAGAGATACTATTGTAAACTAAATCTGATTCATGCATTATTTTTGGAATGATTTTACTGTAGAATTGCATCCATTTTATATAGAATATACTAAATAAAGATATAGGGGAGTTAGTTTGTATACACCTTTTGCAAAAGGTAATTACAAACATAAAATTACTTATATTATAGGGAAGTATTTATTTAATATGTTTCACTCTTTTTTTCTTCTAAGTTATACTCAGTGAAAAAAAGTATTTTGCTTCATCCAATTGGAATTAAAACTACTTTTTACATTTTAACGAGTTATTCTTCTAATCGTCAGTTTAGTATGGTATCCATATTTCAAAAATTCATTATACTTCTATTAGTGAAAATCATCTTTTCTTCTTTTTTCATATAAACTTTTATAAAAATGGAAATATGATATATAAATAATGTTAACTCGTAAAATGTTCCTCTGCATAAGTTTGTAATTTAAAACTATACAAGAATTAATATCGAGCTGATCAAATAAGGGAAATAACATTCAAGATGGCGCTCTATTGTCGACATTCTTTTATTGAAAAAGGAAAAAAAAACATCCGATATTTTCATGACATTTCACATACGTTGTTGTTAAGCGAGAAAGCAGCTGTCAAAACTAACACAACAAAGCATACGAAATGTCCATGCAACAGCTGGTATATGTGGCAACAAATAGCATTTTATTATAACATGCAACAATTTGAAAATAAATGTTTCTTACCAGCTGCTTAAATACAGGTTTTTAAATGCAGCTGACCAATACAGATTTTTTTTCCTCATAAGCAATTTTGACGAATTTGATTTAAAACATCCGGGTATAATAGTGACGATATCTTGACACAAGACATAGAACATATATTTTATGAACCACTTTCGTTTTTTCATCCAATTTATCATATTTTAAGGGCTAGAACTAGATATTTGCCTCTAAAAAGTGAGCTTAAACTTTTTGATTTATTTTCCTCAATTGAGCAATAAAATCTTTTTGAAGAATAACTCTTTTTTTTTGTCTGCTGTAAAAGTAATGGTAATCTTGACTTCATATGAAAATATAAATGGCTGTTCTATCATTGTAAAAACGGCTGAGTCAACAATTTTTTTTTCTTTTTCCAATTAGATCAATGATATATAGTGCTCAAATTCCGCCTATTTCTTATAGAAATATTTTTGCATTATAAATTTGCTTCAAAAGTTTTATCAACTTTAAAGAAGAAATAAAAGACACACATTTATACCAGAACTATGTGCATTATTCTCTGTTTCTAATCTTAAATGTATTTTTTCAGTGTAGTATTCTTTAGCATTTATTTATAATTATTAGCATAATTCTTTAAAACTTTAATCATAGATTTTACATCGACGATTTTTTTTTTCATTAATGACCATTTTTTCAAAAAATACAAAATTAAAAAGAAAAAAGAACTTATTTCTACTTCTTTGGCAAGAAATTCAGGTTAAAATAATATCTTCACATCTTTTGGCAGAAATTAAGTTTGTATATAGACCCTTTTCTAAAGATTTCAATTAAAAAAAATATATAACTTCTTCCTTATTTTAATCTATTTTAGTGGCTTAGAGGTAGTATGTTAAAACATTGGAAACATATGTTCATTTAAAAAAACAGTTCAATAATCTTTATATAGCAAAATATAAACTATTTCATAAAATGTTAAATACAATATAGAATAGTAAGGCTTTTAGAATTTCTGCACTGTGCAATAACACAAGATTACTGAAATAGCTCTATAATTTTCTTTCAACTAAATAAGCACTTTATAGTATATCATCACCTCATCTGCTAAAGAATATTGAAAATGATTATCCTTTCAATAACATTCGGAGCACATTATCTTGATTAAAAGGTTGGAAAAATCTATTCTTGAGTAAATAGAGATCAACATCGCGGTTTAGAATATTTTTCTTTCAAACATTGCCTTCTGAAAACAGTTTTTTTATTTATACCATTTTAATAATTTCTAATTTTCCTAATTTAAAAGAGACATTAAAGAATTTATCAATAATTTATGAATTAAGATGCATAGTATTTAAGGAAAGAATTATTCATTAAACATATTATCAGAGACGAAATGCAAACACGAATATTTTTAGCGGGGTTTTATTTAAAATTGCTCTTTTAAACTTTATTCATTAGCTAATTGATTTAAATATTCTGTGTTATGTAAATATAGATTGTCTTTAGATTTGAGTATATCAGTAATCAATTTAAGGTTTAATATATTTAAGTGTTTTACGCATATTTTTATGTAAAAAAGGCTATGAATATGAATATGAATCGATATGGCTTATTTTATATATCTGATTTAAGCTTTGACAATTTTGCTCATTTTAGAAGATGCATTTGGAAATATTATCTACAACACTTTGAATCATCTGCCATGTATTTACACCGCGCATCGTAAATATAATAAATCTCATTTCAATTTCTTTATTTGAACTAAAGTATATGGTCGCAACGTAGTTGTTGCCTCCAAGTGTTTCTTTTTCAATTACATTATATGTTCATCAATAGATTTTTGACAGAAATTCCACATTTTGAACTCAGATCACTGACATACCTTATCTTCATGTGAACTCAAATAATGTATTAGATAAAATCCAAATTATTTTAAAAATCAAAATATAAAATATATAAATGTTTTATCCTTCTGTAATACTTTCATTATTTTTTGACGAAAGTTTTTTAAAATATGATGGAAGACAAAATAAACGTTGGACATGTAGAGGTAAGAAAAAAAATGTTTAGATGATGTTTGTTTCTTATTACTTTCAAATAGTTACTTTATATAGCCAAGTTATTAGTTAGCCCTAATAATTAGTATAGAATTTCAGAATTGAGAAATGCTTATTGATTATATTGCTCGAATATATTACATAACCTTTGTTTATACTGTTGTTGTTCCTAATGGCGCTTACCAATTAGACAAGCCCGCTGTCAAAGCCGATAGTACATCTCTTGTTTTTAGTAATATCAGCTAAGTCACCCTTCACCCTTCACATTCAGCTACTCATCCTTCACATTCGCTTGCTCAGCCTCTTTTTACAGGTTGAGCATTCATACTTTTCAAAGATAGAATACGTAAATAACAACCTCGAACCCAGGACGCCCAGATCAAGGGGAAGCGCACTACTTCTATGTCAGGACGCCGGAGCCTTTGTTTATATTACCAATTGCTTCATAAGCAGAACACCTCTTTAGGTTCAAACTCAACACAAAATATATATGTAGCCAAGAAAAAATATATTGAAAATAAAAATTGTTATAAAATATTTAATTAACTGAATTATAGAAATTCGAGCAGAACAGAATTATTTGTGTATAGTATCTTAATGATTACCTAAGATTTGTGTAAAATTATGCATTTAATTTTTGCATACAATTTCAGGTTTTTGCCAAAATATTTCAAATTGGATTTGTTTATATTTTATTGTCATGATTATTATTTTGGAGCTGTATTAATTTGAAGAAAAGGATATATATTTGTAAAATATATTATTGCATAGTTTAAGGTTAAAAGCTTTTTGTGGAGGCTACAATTTTTAATTCATAGCTACAGAGGACAACCTAAGAATTATTAAATTGAAATACATAATTTTTGTCTTTGATAAAGAAATAATTGAACGAATTTCTATGATGATTATGATTTTTAGGAAAGTATTTTAAAGAAATGTTGAAATTTAAGTGGAAAATCTAATTAATGAATCCAGGATTGAAAGAGAAAACCGTTACCACCAGATTATCATTATTGATTATATAACTATTCTACTGAAAGAGTCAATTTGACTCACATATTAGAATAAAGTTTTATGGGAAATTAAACAAATCTAATTTAATTTAAATAATTAGAGAGCCATTGCTCAAAATATATTTTACATATAGGCTCTGTTTTATAAATACATTTCCTACAGGGGAATTTATTGCATTCAGAAAAAGTGTCCTTCGTCTAACGAGCACTATTCTAATTATATTCCGTAATATACAAGGTGGCCAGAAATAAAACACCCCTACTCTGACCTCCATGGATATCGAACTACTCAGTGTAAAGGCTCAAAATTTTGTACACATACTATTCAAAATATGGGGAAACGGATTTCACGAAAAAAAAATTAGTTCCTGAAATCACCGATAGGTGGCGCTGCACAACTGGAACTATGATCAAAAGACACAAATAATAATAAAAATTAAAATGTTTATGCGGAATGGAATGCTTCCATGCTTCCTTTTTAATTTTTCTGCCCCTTATGGAAAATAAAAATAGTAAAGAAGCTAGAACTCCCGTTGTAACTGCAATTTCATACTGTAACCAGAAAAATTTGCATAAAGCATGGTTAGAAGCCATGTTTTGGGTATAAAAGAAGTTAAAAGGTGGGGAATGTCATTCTTATTAGTGATGGCTGTCACGCTGCCAGAACGCGCTTTGCTTGTGAAGTTGTTTTACGAGAATAAAGGAAATGCTCCAGCAGCACTTCGAGAGTTTCGCCGACTTAAGGATTTGCGTAAGGGACCATTGCTTCCACAAGCTCTCAGGAGAATGATCGCTCGATTCGAGGAAACTGGACATCTTGGAGTTCAGCCTGGTCGAGGACGCAAACCGGTTCGTTCAGATGTCGTTGAAGATGTTGCCACCGGTATTGTTGAACAGTCAATGGATAATGTTTTAGGCTGCAATAGTGCACGTGCAGTGTCACGACACTTGGGTGTTCCCTATAGCACAGTGTGGAACGTACTCAGAAAAATGGTGCATTGTTTCCCGTACAAAATCCGCCCTAATCAACAATTGCTGGCCACAGACAGGGAGATGCGACTGACCTTTGCATTGACATTTCTTGCTAGAGTTGAAGTGGATGCATCGTGGCCGTGGCAGATTCTGTGGAGCGATGAGGCCCATTTCCACCTCAGTGGAACAGTGAACACCCATAACTGTCGCATATGGGACACGACAAACCCCCGTACCTTCCAAGAGATTCCACTCCACTCACCGAAAGTTACAGTCTGGTGTGGATTCACAGCCACATTCATCCTTGGACCATTCTTTTTCGAAGAGGTTACTTCCAATGGCCTTGAGACATGTACCGTGACGGCCAACAGGTACAAAAGGATGCTCGAAACATTTGTTGTACCCCATTTGCAGCAGCGCCAATGCCTTGACACCATTACTTTTATGCAAGATGGAGCACCTCCACACATTGGACTCCCTGTGCAACAGTTTCTTCGCCAACATTTCACCACTGACAGAATAATCAGTCGCGCGTTTCCGACAACTTGGCCATCTCGTTCACCGGATCTTAATCCGTGTGATTTTTGGCTTTGGGGACACTTAAAAAACCTTGTTTATCGAGAACGTCTGATAACCTTGGCAGATTTGAAAGAGAGTATCAGTCTGCATGTGAGAAGCATCTCAGATGACCAGTTACGATCCGCAGTTGAACAAGCTGTCCACAGACTTCACATTTTAAATCTTCAGGAAGGGAACCATATTGAGCAGCATTCCCTGCATCGATAACGTCCTTGTTTCATGTATGCTTGGTACTTTCAAATAAAATGTGTTTAAAACGTGTTTTTGTGTCTTTTCAGCATACGTCCAGTGGTACAGCGCCACCTATCGGTGATTTCTGGAACTAAATTTTTTTTTCGTGAAATCCGTTTCCCTATTTTTTGAATAGTATGTCCACAAATTTTCAAGCCTTTACACTGAGTAGTTCGATATCCAGGGAGGTCAGAGTAGGGGTGTTTTATTTCTGGCCACCCGGTAGATGAAATTATAAATTTTGTCATCTAATTAAATTAGAAACATGAAATATTTAGTATCAGTTGATTTGGGGTTTTTTTATAAGAAATATCTTTATCCCAAATACGATTTCAAGCATTTCAAGAAATCAATTAGAATGAATCAACTTGATTTAAACCAATGAAAATAAGCATACCATATTTTTAAAATGCAAAACAAAAGAATAGACTGATAGAGGATTTTATATATTTGCGTATTTCCATATTAGATTTTTTTTTAAAACAAAATATTTTTTTACTGAAGTTTTCCACCTATATATAGATAAAATATTGAATAATTCACTCTGCAAATTTAGTGAGGTTTAATTTTTCCCAGAAAAAAAAACCCAAATTACATAAAATATTTTTAAAGTTTTTCGATTCTTAAGGTAAATGCATACCCGGATTTTGTCAATACGTGAAACTCAATCATTGCAAAATCTTCGACTTTAATGCTTAGATTTAAAAGAATAATACACCATATTTGAGGATTTCTATTTTTCACGAGGGTTTTAACAGTTGTGGTGCTTAATGCTTCAAGATAAATTTCAAAGCAACTGCTGCCACTTTAGAAAACGTTAAAACTACCATTACTCATTTATATATTAAGAAAAGGAGAAAAGAAGTAAATCGGTACAAAAAAGGTTTTCAAACATTCTACTTTTTTTATTTCATGAAAGAATTTCATACCTCAGATTTTTTCCTTGAAATATTATCCTTTATGAGTAAACTTGGAAGTCTTGAAAGTTTAAAATCAATATCTACACGTACGATTGAAAGCGAGATAAATGCTTCCAAAACCGTTTTTCTTTCACTAAGCTTGCAATTTTATTCCAGAAAAAAATACGAATTCTTAGAAGGATTTAGAAGAAATTTTTCGTGATTTTAAAAAGAAAACAACAATCTGGCATGCTGTAAGCTTTAACATTTTCTTCTTTTTTCTTTTACATTAATTTCGACATAAATCTTCAGGAAAACAAAACGGAAAAAAGGAAGACGAATTCTAATACTTCAGGAGAGAAAAAATATATATGGTTCACATAGATAGTTCAAAAAAAGTTTTGATTGATCAGTTTCTTATCTGAATTGATAATTTATAGGTAAACCATACGATAGTTTCAGATAAAAAATCTTTAACTAATCTCGTTTTAAATTTCATTTCGAAAATATATTTGCTTGTTATGTTTTATCTTAACTTATCAGTTATATAGAACTTAAACGAAAACGAAATGTACACTGAATACATATAATTTATTTTTGCTGTGACAGTGTATGTACTATTAATAACTCTGCAATAAGAAATTCTTAAAATACATTGATGTTTATTTAGATAAAATATAAGTATTCATTTAGAAACTACGAGATTCTACTTTTCGATATTCAAAGATATGTTCATAGACTTTAACACAACAAGTATATTGTATAAACTTACATGCAAGAATGAATCTATTTTCCAATAAATTTATATTTATTTATCTGTAAATTGCTTATTAATTAACTGTATATGAATAATTCATCATTCTTGTATGTAAAGAAAGTGGTGAGAGCATAGATTTCTCTAAAAGGATATTTTAAATATAAAATATATTATTTGTTTGAAGACAGAATTGTAAAAATTTATCCAAGGTATTAACACTGGATCTGAGAAACAAATATCTTTAGGATATTTGTGGCTTTGAATATATTATTTCAGATTCAAAATTAATATGAAATGGCTCTCTAAAGATCTTTCACAATCATTAGACATTATGGTTCAAAATAAGGAAACATTCTATTCATGACTAAGAAGAAAGACAGTTTTGCACACTTAAGGATATAAATTCAATTCTGAAATTTAGGGTGAATTTATTTTTTAAAAAACAAACACAAATAAATAACACTGCAAGTTTATTTTCTAAAAAAAGTTAAGTGCTGATTCTTCATGGAAATTTTTCATTTTCCCGTATTATACTCCATAGTTCTTCATGTTATTCCTTTATCACAAAGTTATCGGGTATTAAATGTTTAAAAGTACCCATATTACTCTTTATCCATCATTGCGATTTAAAAAAAAATCTAATCTATAAAAGATGTTGGGTGACAAGCATGATGAACGTCAGCAACCATTTTTCTTGGGATCTTGATGAGTCATCTTCCAATTGATGACAGATCATTCAACCAAGATCATACAGTTCCAATACTTATACTCGGCTATAATTCTGAAACAAACTTGCACATTTGCTGTCTGTAAACAGAAATAGGAACGAAGTTTATTAAATTGAAAGTGGATTTTTAATGATTTTGGGAATATGAGAAAAATAAAAACTGCCACTGTCAATATAAAAGAGGCAAGATGTCCATACAAGAAACAAATTATACACTATGAACAAATGAATAGATCGTTATGAATTGTGGATGTAAACAGTAGTTTTAATGTTCTCTTAGAGGGTATTTTATTAATATTTAGTCAGAATATGATATTCTTTTACTTCAAAATTTTATATTCTAGCGTTGCATATGCCTTGTATATCTACACACTATATTTCAGCAAATTTGTAAAGATATTTCTTAACAGAGTAACTACAAATAATTAGAATGAATAACAAAACATTAAGTCTTTTTCTATATTATATGCTTATTATAAGTTGAACTAGAAGAATTTTAATCATTAGAAGAATTACTGTTCAAATCTAGTGATTTAAAGTTATATCCCTGTTTTTTGTTCTTACACTTTTAATGATGTAAAACTACCAGCTACAGTATAAAAATTCTGTCCTTACATTACAAAAACCCTTTAGAATATAGCCTTATAGTTTGACCAGATACTATAATTTTCAATAATTTATGAATTGATCTGGTAGACTCATATTCGTATATTTTCAACAGCAATCATATTTTGCAATAATCTACGGACTTGTTTGGTAAATATATATTTTTAAGTCAATTGAAGACATACTCCCTTTAATGTTGTGCCATCTACATATAACAGATCTAAATCTATCAAATCTTCTTACAGCAGATAGATCGTTCAGCTAAGATGACATCTGTTAGTGATATCTATTTATTGAGATTTGGGTCAATCTGTTATAATCTTTCTCGCGTTAATCCGAGTCATTCGGTTGATGTGACATCTGTTTGAGATATCTGTCTGCTGTGATTCCTGTTAATCTTTCCTGTTTTTTTTATTTCTTGTTCATCTTTTTATATTATTCTTTTGCTTCCGATTAAAACCACTTTTTATTTGTTATTTTCATCACAAGCCAAGATGTTTAAAATAAAATCACAAAAGATTGAAATTAAAAACATTAATGTCAATTCTTGGAAAAGCACAGTTTAGAAAAGTTAAAGTCAATTATTATCATAAATATTAAAATAAAATGAAGGTATTTTATATTTCATAAAGCGTTTTTTAATCATTGATAGTTATTTCAATTATCTTTCTTTTTTTGTAATCTTCCCCATACATTTTTAAGGACATAAGATTAAATTATGGACAAATAACTTTTTAAATGCATTGGTGATGGATACATGAATGAATTTTCTTTATCTAACAGAAAAATGTTTCAGTTTTTATAGCTGCAGGCATACCCTGCTTTTCTTCAATAAAAACAGAAAAATAACAGAAGGCTGAAGTGCCTTTAGTTATAAATTGTTTCGCAGTCAATAAAATTTAGCATCAAATGGATTTTGAAATTTTTATTATTTTCGATTCGCAACATTTTCATGCAAAGAGAAGATTTGAAGTTTAAATATATTTATATCTTTGAAGCTCTCATTTTATCGTATTGAAAATCATTTTCTTGTTAAAATAACTGAAGCAAATAACACTTCAATAGTGTTTGTTTATTTTTAGCGATCTTTTCAAAATCATTTCCTATGTCCAGTAATTGAATTTATTTCAACTAAATTTAGATTAGCTATACTGATAAATAGCATTCATCTGCTTTTTTCTAATGAATAGGAAATTACAGTAGATAAAAGCTAGAGTTGGAAACTGAAAATAGTTTATGGTTAAATGCTCTTTCCGAGGTTAACGTTGAAAAAATAATGGAAAGAAATGGATTTCACTAGCTTTTTGTACCGATAAAAAGGCAATATGCACCAAATAAATGAACGAGATGGCGAAATTCAAAACAAACATTTGAAAGAGAAAATGGAAATACGGCTGGCAAAACATCAAAGAAAGCCGTCAAAATATGCAAACAGGCGAATTTCCTTATTAAATTTGCATGATTTTTTTTTTTACATTTATGATATACCATTGCTCTTTCATAGCACTTCAACGAGATTTCTTCCTCCCACATCTAATATTCATAGGAGGAACTGTTCTGAGTATGTCATGCTATGTTCTATTATCGAGGTTGATGGCGCTGCACTACAATAGATCGAACGCAGGAATAGAGGAAAGGTTCTGTCTGGAATGCTAAAGAACCTTTTAAAAAACTCTTCAAAGAACATAGTTGCTGGGATTCAGAGCGCACAGTTTCCTTCCGCTCAGCTATGCTTTTGTTTTCTTACAGATCTGGAATTACTAACTTTTTACGACGTTAAATTTCTATTGAAGGGAAACTTGTTTTTTAAAAGAAATTTCTTTCTAGAAAATGAGTAGAAATGTTTTTTTTTTCCTTGAAGGCTTGTTATTTATCGATGGACTTAGAACATAAGATTTTATTAGATTAAAAAGAGATTGATTTGTCGAATTCCTTTATACTCTAACCATTCAGATTAATATTTAATTACTGTAGATAACGATTATTTTCTTTTAATCAATCCTATCTGAAAAAAAAAATTCAAATGAAATAATACAAGATTACTTCTAAATGCAATTCTTCCGATGTCAGATTATTGGCACGATAAAGAATTAAAAGGGATTTTTTTACAAAAGCCATTTAATTCGAAATCACTATTACTCAAATAGTTACAAAAGCCATTTAATTCGAAATCACTATTACTCAAATAGTTACAAACTGTATTTAATTGCAACCAATAAAAAAGTGCACAGAAAAAAATACTCCTTGATTTCCTTTTACAAATTTAATTCCAAAAGAATTTTCATTTAATTCTAATGTTTCATTCTAGCTGTTCCAATTAACGTTTTAATTGTAATACTGGCACGCATTATGTTTTAACCATTCTTTGGTTTCTAGGAAAAAAATTAAATCTTAAATTTAAATAAAAGATTCTTTTAATTTGATCAAATTTTAAAATGTCTATTTAGGTTTGTCATTATTTTTAGAACTTAAGAATTATAAAAGATCTTATTTTTGCATAATGAATGTTAAATCGAGATGAATTCAAATTTTCTTTAATTCCCATTACTTAAAGTTTGTAAATAGGACACTTTGTAACAGGTTTTTAACTCCTTTCCTGAAGTATTACATTTTTAACTTTTTGTACTCGGGCACAACTACGATGGCATTAACCATTTAACTGTTTTCAATGAGTATATTCGTCATGGAAAAAGTAAAAAAATTTACAATAAGATAAGTTTATTCAGTGACAATTATAATATTTATATAATAATTATCTAATTATTATATTTATAATTAATTAGTTGTTATATTCAGATAATATATACACATTTACGACAATCTAGATGAGCATTTTTCGAAGGGGCCTAAACAGTTAAAACTGGTTACATTATTCTTTCGGCAGGGTTAAATGATGAAAATTAATTGATTTGAAAATACATTAACCTATTAATAATAGTCTAATCAATGTTCTAAGTAGTTTAATTTCTTAAATTATTTTTTAATACAAATAATGCTATCTAGTTGAGATTTTTTTAAATTATTCAAATTTGATATTATTCATGATAATATACTATAAACAAAACATTAAAAGTCAAAATAGAATGCAAAATTATATTTTTTGATGAGGTAATGAAAGTATGTTTCAAAAAACTATTTTTAATTAATTTATCTGTCATTACATATTCAAAGAGTTGTGTTTAAAGAATCAACTTTTTCTTTTATCTAATGTATAATCTTGCGAATTTTCATGCTCAAAGAAATTTTACTGTCTTCAGCTTAAAGAAAATGCTCACAATTTCAAAATATTTCTGTTGTTTATTTGCAATTAAAAGCGGAAATTATTTAGCATTACAGTGTCCTGATTAATTATATTCGAATCTATTAGGAAAAGGACGGTAAGGGTCATTTTAAGTGAATTAACCGAAAAGGGCTCTAAACATAAACAATGATGATAATTGAATAAAATATTAATGAGATATCAAGATTGAAATTTTGTCAAAATGTAAAAATATTTGTTAGAACTATTTTATTTGTAGCAGGAAACAGTATGTTGTTGACTTTTCTGAAGCTGATTATATTTTTATTATATAAATGATAGTTTAACTTATATCGTTGCTTTATGTTCATAAGGTTCGATAATACATATTTAGAATATTTTTTACGGCTTAAACTATGCGGCAGTCATTATGATTACAAGGCATGAGTTATGAAGTATTGTTTTGTCATTAAAAATCAAAATGTATAAGAAGTCATTGGACATAAGCGTTTTGTAAAATGAATGTTTTGAATGACTTTCAATCTGTAATAAGAAAATAATTGTCATTAGATTAGCATTCAAATTACATGCTCAAAATCTTTCTCATAGATTCTTGGAACTATAGATTATTTAAGTAGTTATGAATAAAATCTATAATTACCAAAAAGCAAACCTCTCATTGTTTCTTTCTTTCATTTAAAAAAAACTTAAATTCAATTTTTGATGAAAACAAGAAACTAATTAAATGATTTTTATTTCAATTACACTGTAGATAAATATGTTTCAAACTAAAAGCAGTCACTACTGTATTACATCTTTTTCTTTAAAAAGAGAATGAATAAATATACATTTCTTTTTTGATATATTATTCAGAATATATAAAATATTGCAAAAACTTCTGTTGATGAAAATTTAAAAAAATATTATCGAACGGTTTTTGTTTTTATGAAGTATAAGTTTGTTTTGTAAAAAAAATTAATGTAGAATATTTTTTGATTTTTGTGATGTAAAAGTCTGTTATTTAAAAAATTTAAAAATTTAGCAGGTTATGCATAAGTTTAATTCAAAAAAGTTATGCAGGCTTAAAAATTGAGATAGTAAAAATATTCAAATGAAAAAAAAAATAAACCTTATATTTTCAATTCCCAAAATTATTTTTGAGCTTCACAAAATAATTTCTGGAGCTCTAAAAATTATTTCTAGGAATAACAAGAATTTCTCAAAGTAAAAGTTTCAAAACTTTATATTTCTGAAATATTACCCTCGTACTATAATATTCTTCGAGAACAAATGTTTGAAAACATAATTAATTACTTTTCAACAGAAATATTTAAAAATTTGAAACAATAAACTTTTATCTATTTAAGAAAATAACATTAATTTTCTTAAGTAGGCTTACGCAATATTATTATTTTTCATAGCAAATTACATTACTTTTTGTAATTTTAAAACAACAATCATTTCTTCAAGTTATGTGGACACCGACTTATATTCATGCGTTTCTGCACTTTCAAAAACAAATGACGCCAGCAGACGAAAGAGAATTTGAGGAGAAAAATGAGTTTAAAAATTGTTAGTACTACACATTTGTTTTGAATATTGCCTGAGTTATTCGTATATAAACGAGAACTTGATATTTTCAATGGAAAAGAATACATTTTCCCCGTGCTTTTGTATTCGAATCCAGAGGAATCTCTAAAATAATGAGGAAAAAAGAGGAAGAAGGACGGAGTGGAATGAACATGAAATACTGCATTGTCGTAAAATTTGCATCCCTGAGAAGTTGATAGATGAGGAAAGTAATGCGTTTTCCACATATTGTTGATGGCTTTGAAAGAATACCACTTTTTGACGGAACAGATCTTTGACAGTCTTTTCTTTTCCTTTTGCTTCTTTATTTATGAGATGACACATATTTTCTCAAGGTGCGAAAAGAGTTAGATTTCCGGAACATCATTTCATGAATTATGAAATTTTAAAGGTCTATAATAGACAAATAGTAAATCAAAGATTATTAAGTAAAATAATAAAAATTTGAATGACACAATGTCATTTTTTGATTGAAGACTAAAAATTTAAATTTTATTTAATTTTGCTGAAGTTTTATAGTTGATGCTGCCACATTTTCCCTTAATTTTTGGTAAATGAAATGATGCAAAGACAAAATGTCTATCTCAAGATTTTCAGAACATCTCAACGTTTCAGATTTCCTGAATCCAAAAAAATACCTTTTTGAATCATGTCTATTTGTCGGTGTAGTTGAAAACTAATTCCAATTCATTGGAAATATGAAGAGCTTCCATGTGTTTTACCAAATATGTGAATATCTGTGAAATGTACGAAAAAATCCTTCTTTTGAGGAGTCTGCCAATACATTCGGCAATTTCATGATATCTAAGAGCTGTATTAATACCGGAAAGTGACACTGGAATTTCGATTTGCATAGTGTCATCCCCATAAGACTAACAGTACACTTTCGTACCTCATCAGTTACTTGTGAATGATTTTATCCTATCAGTTTCTGTTGACTGACAATATAATTTTCATTCAGGCTGCATTAGCCATTGTTGACTGACGACACACATTTAAAAAAAGTTTATTCTATTTTAAAATTGTGATGTGAGCATGACAAAAAAAGTCAAATTCATGTAATCTTATCACAAGTTTATCTTGATATCTGGTTCTATACTGGGTTAGATGGAAAGGAAGATAAAACCGTTTGTTGATTACATAACTAGCTATATATATTAAACTAAGCACGTAATCATTAAAATTGTCGGATTGTATTGGGTTGTTCGGAAAGTCATTTCGTATTTTTTTTGTCAAAATGAAAAGAAATTTTCGTTTAATGAATAAATTATTTATTAAATTATAAAATTGCCATTCTGGTCTAATACCTTTTGCTATATTTTTGGTAGTAACATGATTACACGCTCATAAAAGTTTTGGTCTTTGCTGTGAAAAAAAAACTGATCGAGGTGGTTTTTGGCCTCCTCATTTGAAGGAAAAATTTTGCAAATCAGTTCTGGTACTGATGTACTGTTAACACATCTTCTCCACACATATTGGCTAATTTATTTCTGGCTTAAACAGCATTTTTACCTTTTATAGCAAAAAAGAAAAAAATGACGAAAATGCTGTTTATTGCTCTCCATATTTAAAAGGGCACCATCCAAAAACTACTGCGAAGAATCAGCTGCACTTTTTCACACTCAAGCCTTGCTATATCAGCTCTTAAAACATAAAATGATTTTGCGATTTAAGTATGAAATTGGGTGCGAAAAATGCAATTAAATCCTTTGTCAGGAAAAAACGAAATTACTTTCTGAACAACCTAATAGGAAATTTTGGGTATAGGCCGTCAAAAAATTAACCCCTGTCTTTTTATACAATTAGAAGGATGTGAGCGCAATCACACGAAAGTGTAACAACTTAGATAAACGAAATTTAATATGTAGATATCAGTATATTATATATACAGCACCATATTTGCATATATATATCAAAGGTTTTATCTAACGTGTTGAAAGAAAGATACTCAAACTGCTATAATCAGTTTTTATCATAATTTTTTACACTTTTAGCACATTATGTGTTACAGTTTACCACTGCATTCTTATTTAGTAGTAAGAATGTGAACACGTTTACAAGAAAAAGCAACAAGACAGGCAAATGAATTTAATATATAGATATCAGTACAAAATTGTTTATACAGCACCAGCATAGTATATTTTTATCAAATTTTGGATCTAATATGTGGGAAGAGACATGCTCTAAATTCCCTATTCAGTTCTCTTCACAATATTAAGAACGCATCGTAATGTCTTAGATTGAGTGGATGTTGAGGGAAAAACCACTTTTGCTAGGTAGTGAAAGGAAAAAAAAGAACAAGATTTTCAAAATATAATCAATTCAACATGAAGAAATAATTTGTAAGCTACATTTTAAAATTAGAGAAAAAAAAGAGACTCTTCAAAAAAAAAAAACTCTCAATATTTGCCTTAAGTAAATATGCTGTTCCTTTTCAGTCAATAGTTTTGGATTCATATAGAATATATGAAAGTGATATTGGATAAACATGGACTTCTCATAAGTGGTGCATGTTTTATAATTCATAACAAACTAAACTGATATTCGACTGGCTTTCAAAGATATTGAATGCTCTAAAATATTGCAAGCACAGAAGAACACATTCAACATTCGAGATTTTTCGAACAACATCGTTCATATTTGTGTTTGTATTATAAATATATTGATGATACGCTTTGGAAAAAATTTAGGGTAATATAGAGGAAAACAATAATAAAATGCTGTGAGACGCGTTTAAGAAATTTATTTAAAAAATATCTATTAGGTTTTGCCGCTTGGTACAAACTTAGTATTACTTTGACGCCATATTCGATTAAAAAATTTTTAAATTCCAAATTAAAATACATGTGTTTTTTTTTATTTCTTTTTCTAAAACTTCTTAGCATTTATAAACGATCATGCAGTTGATTTCAGTGATTTTATTTTACACATTTTTTACGTTAATACTTTTTTTTATTTCAATTTCTTTTTATGTAAAAAGTTTTTTTTAGTTAAAAAAGTTGATTTACAAAGTTTTAAATTTATATAGCGAATTAAAACAAATTTCCTATATCCAAGCTTTATTTAAACCAACGATTTTAATTAGATCGAATCATTAATAAAATTATGAGCATCAAATAAAGCAAGAAATGTTTATAGCCAATATTTTCTTTTCTCAATAAATTTACACCTTTAAAAAACCTTTTGTTACGATCTAAATGAAGAATGTATAACATCATGTCTAAATGTAATTGTTAAATCACACAAATATCACATTGTACAGGAAGTAGATCAACTTTGCATTTTTTCTTTCTTTTTTAATGCTGAATGATTTTTGTTTGTCTTGAACCGCTTTTGTGTAAATATTAATTAAAGAGAGTAGCGAATTCAGGAAAAGTAATTAGAAAATACCAATTTGAAAAATATTTTTGAAATTAATTAATTAATTAAAGAACCACCATCGTTTAATTAAAATATGCTTATCACAACATTTTTATTTCGTATCAAAAATAAGGTCGGGTAAATTGGTTTTTAATTAATTACTAAAGTATTGCAAATAAATTCCAAAAATACAGCAATTTAAAGGATTCATGCTTGCATTGCATGTTTCGTACTGCAAATTTAAAGTTTTGATTTGATTATTTTCATGAGTCTACTATTTTCTATTCCTTTCTATCTTTTCTTTTCAAAACTTCCAAATAATGATCTGGTTTCATTAGCTCCAACTTTTTAAAATATTCTTGAGTAGTAGCTTTTTTTCAACTTTTCGTAAACTGTGATAAGAAATAAAATACCCGAAAGAATGAAAGCATATTAGAAGCATGACAAAATAAACTTAACTCAGCATTTATTTTGTGTGTCAAAAATCTATAAATTATTTTTAATTAATTACTAAGACATTTTAGAAGAATTCCAAAAATGTTGACATTTAAGTTATGCACTCATGTGTTGCATGTTTTTTTACGTAAATTTTAAATTTCCATTTGTTTATTTTTCATTCAGAAATTCTATTTCCTGTTTTTTTTCTTTCCGAAATTCGCAAATTATGATCTGGTTTTATTATATTCGATTTTTTTAACAT
Source organism: Argiope trifasciata (assembly GCA_026543055.1). Classification (NCBI taxonomy): domain Eukaryota; kingdom Metazoa; phylum Arthropoda; class Arachnida; order Araneae; family Araneidae; genus Argiope; species Argiope trifasciata. The sequence continues at coordinate 565,435 of JAPMOQ010061070.1, forward strand.
TCATCAGCAGAAACTTTTTCTCCATGTTTTCGTAAAATGTGATCAGAAAAAAAAATTCCAACAGAACGACAACAGGAAAGCTTTCATCAATTTTCACGACAGTCTTGGCGGTTAAAATATTTGAGATAATAGTTAATTTTAAAAACTTATACTGTATTTAGCAATCATTTTGAAATTAATTACTTAATTAATGGACCGGCATCACTTGATTAAAATATACTTAACACGGTATTTTTATTTCGTATCAAAATAAAATCAGTAAATTATTTTTAATTAATTACCCAAATATTGCAAATGGATTTCAAAAATGCTAAATTTGAGTGATGTACTCATATATTGCCTGTTTTGTTGCGTGAATTTAAAATTTCGATTTGGTTATTTTCCAATCATGAATTATTCTTTCTGTTTATTTCGAAACTTGCAAATGATGATCTGGTTTCATTATATCCAATTTTTTTTAAACATTCATGAGCAGAAACTTTTCCTTCGTCTTTTTGTAAAATGTGATAAAAAGCGAAATTCCCAACAGAACGACAGCACTTCAGATGTGAGATGAAAAGCTTTCATCAACTTTCACGACAGTCTCGGCGGTTAAAATACTTGAGACAATAGTTAATAATGCAGAAAATCAAATTTTGTACTGTATGTAGCAATCATTTTCCCATGTGAACTGTAAAAGCTGCTCAGGTCACAAGCTGCGGAAAATACTTTTCCGCTTTCTCGATTTGGGCTTGCTCGTCACTTTCCAATTTACCAGAGCACGTAAAATGACTTTGACTCTTTGAATCATATAGAATTGAATTTTCTTCCAACGTCTTCGCAAATTGGATGAAAAAATAACATTTCAAAGTAAGAGGGAGTCCGTGATACATAAAATATATAATATGTTAACGCTCGCTTGTCAGCGTAGAAAGAACATAGCAGTAAAGAAGAAAAAATGGTTGCATATGGTGGAAAGGAGCTTTTTATTAATAAAAGAATCCTCTTTCATAAATCATGTTTTAAAGCACAAATATGTTTACGCTATTTATATTGAGCAAAAAATCGAATAATAACTGTTTGCAATTTAAAATTGATTCACTGTTTTTTTCTTTATTTTATTTTTATAGTTCTTGCATGGAAGCTGCCTTATTTGGAAGGAAATTAGGTTCACATGAATATAAATTCCCCTTATCAATGATATTTATCGATAGCAAAACTACTTATTCTGTTTCCCCATGTAAGATGATAAATGGATATTTTTTTTCTCGTATACTAAAATTTTAACCTTTCGTTGGATATGACAGACCAATCGATTCTTTTTTTTATTTACTGTGTGTTAATTTCTAATTTTTATAATTATATACGTCAATTTTGCTAATT
>JAPMOQ010061070.1:566806-648634 GCA_026543055.1 Argiope trifasciata
ACTTTTTTTTATTTACTGAGTGTTAATTTTTAATTTTTATAATTATAAAAGTCAGTTTTTCTGAATTTGTAAAAATAGTATTTTATTTCCGCACCTTTATATTAAAAAAAATATGAATGTTCCTTAACTCATAAATTTGAATTTTAACCCTTCGTTAGATATGACAGATCACTTGATTTTTTTTTTGACAGAATATTAATTTTTCATTTTTATAATTATAAACGTCACTTTTGTTGATTTTATCATAATATTTTATTTCAAAAATTTTATAGAAAAATGAATGCTCCTTTACTGATAAACTAGAATTTTAACCCATTGTTAGATATGACAAATCATGTGTTTCTTTTTATTTACTGAATGCTTATTTTTAACTTTATAATTATTTAGTTCAATTTTACTGACTTTTTGTTCATTATTTTATTTCGCAAATTTTTTTTTAAAAAACGAATGTTCTTTTACTCATAAACTAGAATTTTAAACCCTCGTTAGATATGACAGAACACTTTTTTTTAATTCCTGAGTGTCAATTTTTAATTCATATAATTAGAATAATCAGATTTGCTGATTTTTTACATATTATTTTACTTTACCAATATAAAAAAAACACTTTAGAATTCTTGCAAACTATTTTTATGGCAAATATTATATCACATGTAGAGGTCACCTTGAAATAAGGAAACAAACAGTAGCATGAGTCCTAAGAAGTTTAGAAAATAATTCACAATACCTGTAGAATATGCAATGTTTACATTATTTCCGTTTCATATTAAATGATTATCATTATAAACAATTCAAAGCACATAAACAGAAAATTTAAAAACCAATATTATAGAAGTAGCGTTATAAATTAAGAGGAGTGATTTCCAGCTTTAATAAATTCGCAATTCAATTCATACGAATTAATTAAAATTTTATAAAGATAGAAAAAATTAACGATCATGACTCTGTCGTCAACTAATTTCATTTAATATAAAATATTTTCCGTCTTAGATATCACTTATACCTAACATAAGGTTAATGTAATTAATAAGACATAAAAGGCAATAGTCAATTAATTAATAATAAGGTATTAAACTTTACACCATCCATATCCTTATAAACGTTGAATTTGAAATATTTTAATATAATGAAGCATGTAACAAAATGTACCATTAATATTACAGCTCTAATATCGAAATATATTAATATATCAGTATTAAATATTTCAGCATATTTAGGATTATTATTATATTCATAGAAGCATGGAAACAGCTGCAATAAATCAAACGAATATATTTCACTCCGGTTGAATGGATCGAAGTTGTTTTGATATTAGTTCTCTGATTTTCTCTATTGGTCCCTTTTATCAAATTCAATTCAGGAAAATTTTGATTTAAAAAGTTGGAAAATACTAATTTTCAAAATATTTTCTGTCCATTTCGAATTTGATGAGATAGACAAATAATCATTTTGTTATTTTTATATAATTTTCAATACAAACATTAAAGCTTCAGTGGTAAAATCCGTTCTAATTTGGTTAACAAATTTTTTAAGGATTCCTTCATTTTCTTACCCAATCATCCATCTAATTTTATCAGAAAATTTTGTAGGCAGAGATAGCACTGCCATTTAATATAATTCTGATTCTCTGAATAGAATTTTTTATAAGGTTTTAAAATTCTATTATTACATTGTTAACATAAATAAGAAAACTGTTAAAACATCAATAAGAAAATTTTAGCAATTAGATTCCTTAATCAAATGACTCACTGATTCATGCAAAGCAAATCTTGCTTATCTTTTCTTAATAACAAACCATAAGAAATCAATTCAAGTAAATAAACACGCATTTGGATCAATAACTTTCGTAGTCATTTTGATTCAATAAAGCTCACTTATCAAAGGACTTAATGACGTACATGGAAGTAAGTCAATATAGCAATACATGTAGGTTTTATAAATTTTTGATATAAGTCGTATCATCAAAATATTTACCCCTAGATATTTTAAGTTAGTCAATTTAAAGATAACACTACCGAACGTCAATTAGATAATTCTAGTAATTAGAGTCATTAATCAAATGATTCAATAATTGAAGAAAAGCGAATCTTGCTTATCTACTCTGAATAACAAGTCATAAAAAAGTTAATTCAAAGAAATAAACACACATTTTGATCAATAACTGCCGTACTCATTTTATTCAGTAAAACCCACTTATCTAAGGAACTAATGATGTACATGAAAGTAAATATAGCAATAAATGTAGGTTTTACAAATTTTTATTATAAGTCGTATGAGCAAAATATTTATCCCTAGGGTATTTTAAATTAGTCAAGTTAAAGATGTTTCCAGAAAAACAAGAATAAAAGATGCAATCTATCAAGGACTTCCAAACTGGGATGAAAAGAGACTATTTTATTTTATTTATTTTGCTACTAGATTTATTCAGTTTAATATTGGAATTTATTGGTGTATAGCTTCAAAATTTTAAACATGTGGCATCTTTACTAAAAATCTATTATATCGTTGAAGCATTCTGAGTGAAATTAGATCACTCCATATTTTAAATTAGGTGTGGTATGTTTATTGATTATGGCTTATATATGTGATCGCAACATTTTTTCGATTATGTATGGAAAGATGATTTATATGCAATTTAAAGAGGATTAAACTATAACAGGATAAAATTGTGTTGCAAAATAAATAACGCATTTTGTATAATAAATACGCTGTCTCTGCTAGAAATAAATCTTTCATGTTTTCCTTTTTCGAAGTAATTTGATTCCCACTTTCGCCAAATTTAATTTTTTTTTTCAAAGACCAGCATCTCGAGAGTTAATAAAGAATGCATTGATGGATTTTTTTTCAATTTATCTTCTTTATTATTATTTACAATTTTCTTAATTTCTTATGAAATTATTTATTTCTTTTATTTTTTATAAAAGATGGATATAAATCCTAAGAAAGATCGATTGAAAACATGTATTTATTTTTTTCTTTATTATTATTAATTTTAAAATGAGATTATTTATATTTTTCCTACTTATAAAAGGCGGACATAAAACCTAAGAAAGACCATATAAATAAATATATATTTATTTACAGCAACAAATAAAATCGGAAAGCATCACATTTTCAATTGATAGTGAAAACTTAGAAACAGCTCCATAAGCATTTAATGTCCTGAAATAGTAAATTGCTTAAAATGAAACATCTTGGAAGTTTCGATGAAGACGTGCAAAGGCTCGATGAAGTGCACCATTTTCTTTTAATACCATATCTCTTCTAATACATCAATAACTTAGAGCATTTCTACATGGCATTTGGAAGAACAACTGCTGGAAATTCTCTGCGTTTTCCTCTAAATGAAACACAATTATGGGCAAGTTTATCCTTTAAGTTCTGTTTAAAAGTATGTTCCGGCTGTATTGAGAGATTAGTTCATCTTTTATATCTCTATAGTATAATATGACATGTTTATAAATATTATTTATATGTACTTTGATTGCAGGAGCGTAAAAATTTTACTTTTACAGAAAATATTAAAATAAGCTCAAAATAAATATTGTGATCTATGTAATTGCCATCGTCAAAATACTTTTTAATACACTCACACTGTTAACTAGTTGTGCACCGGCTGCGGCCATTAAAATATGCAGTGTTATCCGAGGAAATAGAGGAATTTTTTCTTTCAAATAAAATGACTGAAGTCTTCTTATTTATAATAAATTCGTAGAGTCGCAAATCGCCTGTTTTGAAGCCACACTCCTTTTCATAAAGTCACAAATTCATTTTTATAAATATGTTAGAATTTAGAAATTTTAGAATCTCGTCTTAAGATCTATAATCCATGAATTTCATTTCTAAATATTTTTTTTTATTTTCAATGAAAAATCTTATTTAGTTTTGCACATTGTATATGCATACTTGCTTATATGTATCATAAAATTTACGCAAAGAGTACTAATAACAAAATAGATTTTTCTGAAAATGCCATTGGTAGGGATTTCGAAAAATGATGTATTTCATAAAATTATATCCTGAACATATGAAAAAAAAATTTACAGAAAATAAAAAATACATACAGAAGAAACCAAATCAATAGTTTTTAAAAATGTAGAAATTTCTTTTGGAAAAACATAGATGCTCTATAGAAAAAGTGCAAGAAAATCAAGCCTTTGAAGCTGTGTTTTATAATTAAATATTTATTCAGTAATTTTATAATAGATGCTCTATATATTTGCATTAAGAATAAATATATCGGTTAATTGGATTAAAAATATTTTATCATTAATTATAATTGGAAAAGAAAATCTGATTGTAAGTTATTATCATAACTTAAAACTATTTTTATCTTTATTTATTAGCTTAGTTTACGATTTGATTATTTTAAAATGATATTAATTCTTTGTGTTAGTTTATTATTTGACTATTTTTAGATGGTGATTGTTTTAATGTAGTTGAAATTTAAAATACAATTATTTAATCTATAATAAGTGATAGGCATAATTATTATGGTATGCTGCCTAGGAAATAGCAACTATTCAAGAGGTTCAATGGTTATTTGATCGTAATTTCAATGATTTAAAATGTGAAATTTTAGTTCCTAAATTAAAATGAATAGAAATGATAAAAAATGTAAATAATAGTCTTAACATTTTAACCATTTTTGAATAATTTTACTATTATTTCTTTAAAATATTTAATTGCCAATATATTGTGTTATTAATTAAACGGGCATATCCTTAGTACCCATAAATTTGTTTTTTGATTAAAAATTTTGTAAAATTTGACATTTTTTTTTTTCAAAATTTGCATTTATTTTCTGTCTTTTTTGCAGTTTTACAACATGGTGAACCGTGAAGAAGTTTTGCAGATTCTCTTAGATCGCCGAGATGTGACAGTTTTCGCTCCTATCAATTCAGCTCTCCGAAAGCATAAAGCAAGGAAGCAAGATGATCCCAAACGAGATGAGAGTGCACCCATGCCTAGCTTTTATGTCTGTAAGTACTCGATTTTTTAATCTGAGTCGCTCATACTACAGTAAAATTTCTTTTAACAGCTATAGCAGATCCTCACGAATACCGAAGTAGATATTTTTCTCTTACTTTTGGAAAAAAAAATCTTTCTAAATATAAAGATTTTTTTTTTCAAAATTTAAGGAAATTTTGTTTGTAGAAGTAAAGGCAGGTGAGTTCATTGCAGCTGTACATAATTTTTGACGAATATTTCATTTAATATTTTAATTTTTCATTAATTAACTTTAATTTCTGAACAGATTTCTTTAAAAAACCACATGAATTTTGTTTGTTTACGTTACTCTCTTTTTTTTTAATTTGCCCATTCATACATATTACAGTTGAATTTATTTTAGCAACTATAGCAGATCCTCACCAATGTTGAAAAGATATTTCTCTCTTAATTTTAGAAAAAATTCTCTCTAAATTTAGAGATTCTTTTTTCGAATTATATGGATTTTTTCCTACAAATTAAAGTAGGTGACTACCTGCTAAAGCCAATTTTTGATAAACATTTCATTTAATATTTTAATTTGTCTTTCATTATCCATAATTTTTAAAGAGATTTCTTTATAAAATCGCATGAATTTTGTTTTTAAGTTTACTTTTAAAAAGACTTATTAATTTTTATATTTGGATAATTTTAGTTTTGATGCCATTTTCTATCTATAGATGTTATTTTCTCAAATTCTAAATTTGGTGTAATTTTATCAGTATCGAAAAATCTAGCTTTTCCCAATTTTATAAAACTATTTCTCAATATCTCTGGCAATTTCTTGGGCACAAAGTAAGAAATCTGTTCATTTAAAACATTTATATTTGTTTTAATGCTTCATAGCGTAAAAGAATGTAAATTGTCCAATGTAATTTATTAGTCGTACTCGCAATCAAAGAAGGGATTTAAAAGCAATTATTTTTTAGATCATAAACTAAATAATATATCATCTAAATATTTACAAAATTTTGGACGAATTATTTGATAAGCTTCTAAGCAAGAATAGTTTTTCTTTATATATCTTTTTAATGAATTTGTTTTCTAATTTTTCGAATACCTTTAGATTTAAACTGATATATTTCTGTTTATTTTTTTTCTAATTTAGATTTAAAAATGTCAAAAATATAAGTATTTTCATAATTTTTCAAAAATGTACCCCTTGCTCAACACATGTCTTAACTATTTGTATTTGTGACATCATCTGTAGAAATTACAGTATGCATAGTCAGCTGAACATGATTTTGGAAAACATTAGCCACAATTAAATTATATAGAAAAATCAGCAGATTATTTAAAATTAAAATACGCCTATGTCATTTTATACTTTAGAAAAATAAAAACATTTTAATATTATCATACATAATATAATAGGAAAAATTAGACTTTTCTTTGTATGGTGACAATAGAATGTCTGCCTGCTTACCAGATTATTGCTGGAATCTTAAGATTTCATTGTAAGTCCAATGAAGCTTCTTCATGTTCTAACATAGATGAATATTCGTTGGTAAATTTTATGAAAATATCCTTATTTGCACGTGAATTTCTTAGTTTGATCGATGTCTTCATATTCATTCTCTCCATCAACTTTATTATTGCCCTTTTCTTTTAAGCATTGAATTCTCCCTTATTTTATTGTTATCAAGATTTTAAAAATGTGTTTTGAAGTTTGCAATATTCTGAATCAAATATTAAATTATTTTATAAAAAGTTAAAATACTTGAGTACAACAGTATCTTTCTTTCAATAGAAGAAAATTGGAAATAGTATGAATTACTTTGTTGATTTAATAGTAATATAAGGAATTTTATTTCAAATATTGTATGATACCTTTACATAAAAAGTTCAAGTTTCATTAACTTTTTCGGAAATACTTTTATCAGTGAAAATTTATAATCATATAATGTTTTTACAAAATTAAGTTGCACATTTTTTTATGATATTACAATTTAAAAAGATCGGTATTAAACATGTATATTAAAGATACCATTGATTTCTTGAGTAAAAGTAAAATGTTTGCTATGCCACGATTTAAAAAATCCATTATTAAACATATCTATTAAAATGATCAACGATTTCTTCAGTAAAAGCAAAGATTTTTCAGATGGATAACAATAATTCTGTTTCTTTTTCTAAAACCAATAAAACTTACTATAAAAAAACAATATCTCCTAAGTTTACGCGTTTTAAAAATAAGAAAAAAAAATCTGATATTTAAATTACGTTTCTGGTGGGAAAGAGAGGCAGGAAAAATTACTTTTTTATCGAAGGCCATGAATATTTTATGCCATCTAATCGTTAAGCTCTCTAATTTAAATCGCTCTAGTAATCATTATTTCGTTCTCAGTTCGGTTTCTTAAGCGGTGTGTTACCATCTGACGTTAAATTCATTGCTCAGATTGCAGTGATTTTCTTCAGAACGAAATCAACGAAGTTTTTTATTTCATTTTATTTTGTTTGTCTTTTCTCTCAATGCAAATCTGCTTTTAATTTTTTTCCATCTCCTGTGAATTTGCATGCATTTTCCGAATCGTCAAGAGATTCTCGGAAGAGTATTATTAATGATCCTAATTACAGTTCTCATAAAGATAATGAGAGTACAGAGCTCTGGATCAATTGTTGAATCCAATTATGACTGAAAATAAATTAAAATTCAATTGCTTCAAGTTCCCTCCTTTATCTTTTAATGATCGCGGCTAAAGATTTAATGCAATAATAAATAACAAAAAAAAAATTCCGATTCGTTCTTCTTCAGGATTCATCTGCGAAAGAAATACATTAAAAACTGAGCATCACATTTAAGCAGATGTGTAATTGCAACATGGAGCGGGAAAAGGAGGCGCCGAAAACAAAACCATCACTCTTAAAAGTAATTTAAGCTAAGTTTTCTGTTTCAAATTAAACAAATTTCTTAGATAATTATAACGATTTATAGAGTGTAATGCATATGATGAATATATGATAAATATTCTATTGTTAATGATCGAGGATTGTTTTAGTATAATTAATTACAAACTGGGAATCATTAACAGCAGCTATCAGAGAGCAGTTGTATTTATCAAAATACAAATATGATAAGAATTTTTTCGACAAATGTAGGAAAAACAAAATACAAATATAATAAGAATTTTTTCGACAAATGCAGAAAAAAAGGTCAGAAATTTTGTTAAATAATCACTGTATTTTATACTTCCATCTCATTGAATCCATAAAGAATATGAGCACTACTGGAATAGACAACACGAACAGTTATAAGGACAGCATTTCGGTCTTTTAAAATAATTAAATTTATTACATTAAGAATAAACATTCACACAGGATTGAAAAAAATATAATGAAATTGATTATTTGCCAATCAACAACAAAATTTAACTCACCTGTTATATGTTTAAACTCACTGGTCAAAACACTTGTACATAATTTTCACTCTTGTTTAAGCATGTTTTAAAGAAGTTGGAAATTATATTTAGCTTAGTTCTATGTTTTAAGGAACCTCGAAAATAATTAAATACATTAAAAATATAAAAAAAGTGTATTCTCTATTGAAGAAGAAGGCCAAGAATTAATGTTTCGAAAGAAAGAAACCTAAATTATTTAAACCTTTATGAAATAATAAACATTATTAATTTAAACCCAGGGTATATAAGTTTAAAATCCTAATCTCAATACTACAAAAATAAAATACATGAAAAATCTATTAAAAACTATTTTTTGCTCAAAAATTAATTATTTTACATTAAGACCAAAGATACCTTTCAAGAAATAGTATATGTAAAATTTATAATTTTTTTGCACATGCAAGATGTGTGTCTAAAGATATGTGATTATGTTCAGGATAAATTTTTTGGAACATGTTCGAAAACAGTTATATTTTTGAATATTCGCATAAAAAAGATTGAACAAAATCTATGAAATCAAATTATAATAATTAAGTTTCAAAAGTTTTTAAAAATGAGAAAAAATGAGGTTTTTGGCTTAAGAGAGGCATAAAGCAAAAATTTTCTAGTTTAGAGATTTATCAAATAATTTGCTTGAAACTAAAAAGATAGCTTTATAGCTAAATTATCTTGTTCTTAAGCTAGAAAATAAGTTGAATTTTTATTTATTATTTAACTATTAAGGTTCGACTGATAAATAGCTGAAAGTTTTCAATATTTTTCACTCTATGAGGCACTGAAACATTTATAAAATATTTATTGGTTAATATCTTACTTATTTTCTACTTCAGGAGCTACATAGCATATTAAAAATTACTAAGCCAAATTTGAACAAAATATGTGCATTGCATTTTAAAGTATGAGATTTTTCGCAAGCAATTGCCAACGAGTAGAATTTGAGTAAAAAGCATTTAAAGATGTGAAAAAGTAATGAAACGTATGTGAATGCATACATAAAAATCATTGTAACACGCTAAAAATCCGATTTAGAAAAAAATTCTAAACGTTTTCTTAAAAAATATGTTGAAGCATTTAGAATATTAAATAAAAAATAAGTCGTAATTTTCAACGGCATGGCTTTTGAAGCGTAAACTTCCACGTTCAAATACAAGTATGCTTTTGCAAACAAAACTTATCACATCAAAGAAATATTTAATGAGTTATGGTCAACTAAATGTATGTCATCTGTTACGTTAAGTCACGATTTCCAATTTTGGCATTTCTTAAATATAATCACTCAGTTACAATAATTTTCTTCTTATATAAAACTTCAAAAAAATAAAATCCATGATTATGGAATTTTTGAAATATAAAATACATATATATTTTTATTTATTAAGTGTTTTATCATATTTCACCTGCATGCCTAAAACAATTGAAAATTTACGTTCATCAAAGATTTGATGACTATACCTATATCAATAGCTGAAAAAGTACTGTTGAAAATTTAAGCTACTTCATTCCACTAGGTTGAAATTCAAAACCCTAAAGAATTCCAATTTAGGCTTTCTCAGGATTGTCTGATCATAGAATATGGATTAGATGGGAACAAATAAAATGAAGTACGGAATCAATGAATAACTTAAATACTGGCTTTGAATTTCGATGCCTTATAAAAGGAATAGAAATTTCAAGAGGAACGTACTCTTTTTAATTGCTATTGTTTAAAATAAAGAGAAAGATAGATTTTTAATCTTAAAAGGATCTTTTTTAGGATATTATATTATTTTTTAAATCTAAACTATATGTAGAAAACAGTATATTAAAAATTAAATAGTAGGTCTTGTAAATCGACTATTACATATCTATAAATAAAAGTGTGGCTTTTGAACTTAGTAAACAAAGGCTTATTTGTGAATAAGTAATTTTGATTAATATTTTCAATTGAGAATATAATAATATATAATTCAAAAATGATTATTTTAATGTTAGTTATTTTTATAAATCATATTTTATAAGTAGAATTGTGTATACTGTCTTACTAGATGTCTTATATCAACAAGAGCTGAAAAAGTGCTTAATGTAGCAACTGTGATTGCAGTGACTTCTTCTTAAAACATGAAATTTTAATGAGGTTTGGATTAGAAACTTTCTTCAAATAGAAAAAAAAGAAGAAAACTATGGAAAGAAAAAAGCAAATCCATATTTTATAGATAAATTTCTAAATATTTTCAAAAGCCCATTCTACAGTACATTTTCAAAAACAATTGCTTAACAGACAACTGTTGAGGTTATGAAGCATAAGTTTGATAATAATGTTTAAAACATTTAAAGGCATAGAGCTTGAAACAAATTATAGACGAATTCAATAACTAAACATATTTCTTGAATAAAAACAAATGAATTTCTGAATTTTACTGACTTTAAGCATAATTATCAATTCGTGTTTTCAGTTTTTAATAAATAAATCAGAAAATAAAATCATTTCATTTGGACTGATATTTTAACACGTGATTTTATTTAAACTCTGAAAAAGATGATGATAAGATCTTCAGATCAAAACTTTCAAGTCAACTATTGAAATGCAAAAAGAAAAGAACACCTCAGGCATAGAAAAAAGACATATTTTTAGTATTTCTCCAGTACATCAAGTTTTTCTAATATCACTCAAGATGTTTAGTATGTAATTGTCTAACCAGATCTGAAATTGAAAAGTTTCTATATTACAAATTCTCAATGTAATCATTCCGAATTCGAATTATTTAAATAAAGAAAATGAAGTTTTAAATTGAGGAAAACTTTAAAATGATATAAAAATATATCATGATCAACATAAAGTATCCAAGTACATTTTATTGGACCAACCAACATTAAATGGCAAATAAAACATTTTCTATCCATTTCGATTTAAATTCATGCTAGAAAGAAACAAGATAAGATAATTTGAACACAATAAAAGAATTCTTTAAATAAAAACTTTATGTTCAAATTATTTCTAAATATTCATATATAAGCAGCAAATTCTTACTGATAAATAGATAACTAAATCTCAAGAGATAATTCTAAAATGAAACATTTCATTCAACTGATCAACTAAATAGGATGACAATATATCAGATGACATTTATTAAATTGCTGAGAATATATTACTATATTCGTTAAGATTTGTATGATGCTTTGAAGTGTATACCCTAAAGAATCGAGGTAATATGATTTCCAGAAGTCACGCTTTCTAAATGCCAAAGAGCATCTCTCTTTTAGATATATTTCGAAAAATTGAGAATATTATAAACTGAAAATAAATGTTATAATTTGATAAAAGGACAAAATACAGCAATGATACGTTTATAAATGTGAAGATAAAAGGAATAAAATTTTAAAATCTGAATGTTTAAATCATCTAAATTAATCAAAAAGTCACTAAGCTTTATTGAGAATTAGCCGTCTTTGGCAACTAGCTGGTTCGCCATGAGTAATGCGTTCTAAAATTTTCAATTAAATCACATATTCATTAGCCAAAATTTAAGAAATAGTTAAACTTAAAAAAGATTCAGTTATTAGTACTTAAAGAGTCTGTAACTTTATTCGGAAAAACTTTTTGAGTTTAATGCTCTAATAATTTATCGATTATGCTTCCAAAATATTAAAAAGGTTTTTTTCGGTGATATTTGCCAAAATGTTAAATATTTTTTTAAAGAAAGCTAAAAAGGGAAAAAAATATTGAATTAATGATACAGATATTGCAAACGATGATAGAAATATGCCATTAAATCGGGATTTCAATGCATACCCTGTCTAAATTCAATTAGGTTTATTGTAAATAAAGATAATTTATGGAATTAATGAATAGATATTGCAAACTATCATAGAAACCTTTGCTTTGCATTTATTTTTTTAGAAAATATCACATTTATATATATATATATATATAATCTAGTCACGTGCTAAAAAAAACATGGTTAAAATATTTCTTTAAAAATTCGTAAAAAAATAGAAGCTTGAGTTATACATTAAAACGCTGATACCATTAGAAAGCTAATTTTTTAATCTTTAAATTGATGTAAAAATCATGTTTGTCCGATAATATTTTCGGAAGTTATAGCGGAAAAACGTCGAAATTTAGCTTAGATTTTAATTAATTCAAATTCTAATTAAAAATTCGAAAAAAGGGCTCCGAGGTGCACATTCCCGACCTCCAAGGTATACATGTACCAAATTTGGTAGCTGTAGGTCCAACGGTCTGGCCTGTAGAGGGCCAACACACACATTGAGCTTTATTATAAGTATAGATAAAATATAGTGGTCAATGAAATAATGTTTTCCAAAGAGCTGTAGTGTTTTTTAAAGGTGAAAACTTCAAGTGGGAAATACCATTATGAATTGAATTAAGAAGCCAGCTTTCCTTTCAAAATTATTCCTCCAAAAGGTGATCTACAGATTCGTGTCTTTTATAAAAAGTGACGCCAGTAAATTGACATTCATTTTCTATTAAGTGTACAGCTAATGTGCATATATCTATTGTGTATTAAATGTAGTCAATCTATATTTTCTGCACAGTAGATTATGCGCCATACAAAATTTACATTCTTGTGTTATACTTCAGTATTGTTACCTAGATTTTAACATATTACCAAGAAATCAAAATTATCAATGACAAATTCATACAGTAAGAAATTCAATTATCAGTAATAAATTTAAACATCAATTATAAATTCAATTATCAGAAGTAAATTCTATATAGCTAACTGTCTAATGGAGTGAACTCGTTTCGTTACAATCTAAAGTTTTTTACGTTTTGATAAATGGAAATATTTGATTAAAATTGCTTCACTTTAAATAGAACAAAAAATTGAAGACTTTGCAAATGTCATTAAGTTTTAACAATATTAATATACCATTCCCTGTTAGAACATATAGTTTTATTTGATTTTTAATTGTTTTAACTACTTTAGATCAAAAAATTCTTTGAATATTTCCATTGGTTCAGAACGTTTCTTATCTATTTTTTATAATCATCTTTAACTGAACTATGGCACGAAAACTTACGGTGAAACATCGCACTGTTTCTTTTTTTTTCCTAAAATTGCTTTCACAGTAAAATACAGATAAATGAAAGATGGCACTTGGATGTATTACAGCATTTTTTGCTGTAAAAAATGCTAAGCTAAAGAAAGAAATTTAATCATATCTCAAAGTAGACAGCTTAAAATGAAATTTGTTGGTTGTGACACATCCGATGTGTTTTACCGGAAATGAATAGCAGGATTTTCAAAATTTTCTTATTTAACAAGCCATCACCTTTTGTTTGCCTGTTCTTGATTTTTGTCATAGATATTAAAAAGAGATACGCCAAAATATTAAAAAAATTATATTACGTAGATATATAAGAAATTTTTGAAAAATTCTTGTTTAAAGGACTTTGTTTCCTTTTAACTTGATGCTGTTTCATTCGGCTGTTGCAGACTTCTTTCATTTTCAATGATTGTATTATTGTTTTCTTCATGTTTTTTGGCTTTAACCCATTTTCTTTCAGTATTTTGTCTTACAATCTGCAAGAATATTCATAATGTTTCCCAATTATTGTATCCTACTTTTCTTTATAATATATTTAATGTGTAACTGACGGATAAATTCTTCAAAAGTTCTTTAAAAATTTTATTGCTTTATCCTACCTGACCAAAGTCATAGGAGATTTTAAACATAAATAAAATAAATATTACGATGTCTTATATTGCATTTTCACTCATGAAACTGGATTTGGTTGTCTTAAAAGGCACAAAATTTAAATGACAGCTTCTTCTTGTTTCCTTTACTCTTTTTTTTCTTTTTTTAATGTTAGCAAAATTATTAGTCAGTGACAACCTATTAATGCAAACTATTCTTTTGACATATTTAATTTCGAGCGCTGAATGAGACATTAAAAAGGAAAAATCATAAAAATTGTGATATTCATAATGAAATTTCTTGACTGAAGGTATCGCGATAGTTTGTGAAAATATGATTAATAAGTATTCTGGAATAAAAAGTGATGGATACTTGATAATATCTGTAAAACTAGCTAGAAAATGGTTGAAAAAATAAAAATATGACATTAACATGAAAAATATGTATTGACATACGACGTAAGATACATGTCGCTCAGTAGATATGTTTATATTTCATTTCGAAAAAAAATGTGCTTTAATCTTGGCATTTAATTTGTCCTATATATATATATATATATATATATATATATATCAGAACTTGAACAATGTTAGTTAATCTGTTATCAGCTACATAGTTATCTGGCTGATAATGAAATGGGAAATTTACTTGACGTTTCATGAACATAATCTTACTATACATCCAGATAGTATTGAATGGCAAAGAGTTTTCCACATATTTAGACACATTTACTTATATATGAAATGTGAAACAAAGTGAAGCGCTTTAAATCAAATCATTCTTTCTAGAATCAATTAAAGAGAGTTAGACATATCAGAAGCATTTTTAGTTTTAAAAAGCTAATATGGTTTTAAATTTATATGGAACAAATTATCGTATTTGAATTTTATTTAGGGTATTTAAATGCGAAAAATTGTAAAAAAGAAAGAAAAAAAAAAAGAGAAGAATTGCTCCTTTTAACCTAAAGATGGCTTATATCGTGTACTTCTTTACACTTCTGAACTTCAAGATATATTTCGTAATAATTTCATGTTTAATACATAATAAAGCATTAACCATTTTGTTTTAAAATGTGAGAGAAAGTATGATATTCTTTCTTTTTCTATTTTTATGCACTTACGCATAGAATATTTATTCTTTATTTTCTACCAAAATTTCCTGGACAATTCGATTCCATATAATTTCTAATAAAATATACTGTTTCCCAAAATTAGAAAATAATTTTATAAAGAAATCCAAGTATAAAAAATGCTCCAAAATATTCAGTAATAATGAACTTAAAATGTAAAACAAATATTATTCCTTTGTAACCTGTGAATTTCTTTCTTTGTTTACAAAACACACTATAATATTGTTTATTTTTCAGGAAAGACATGCTATAAGATTTTCAAATTATGCCCCAAAAGCAGTCTACAATATAAATATCATTCACTGAAATTCCTTAACTATGTTGTACATATAACTACAAATGGAGAGAATTTTCGTGTAAAAGAAATAAATTCTTGTTATATCATCACAAATTAACATACTCATCCCTTACATTACTCAGAGTCAGTTTATCAAATGATTACCACTATAACATTGGCTGGTATATGGATTTCAATTACGAGATAATTTTACTCATGAAATGAAAAAAAAAATCAAAATAGTCAATTCTGATATAAGTATATAGACAATATTATTTTATCCTTATCCATATATTAATATCTCATCACTTAAATTGCAAATATATTACTTTCTTTATTTACTTATGTATACATAAGGCATGTGATCAAATTACAAATTGCCAATCAGTAGATAGTATTAATTTTTTTACAGATCTTTAGACATATTCAGAATCATATGTTGCTAGAAATTTATACGTAAGGGTGTTACTTATTTGTGTAATTAAGACACAATTCTTGGCATACCATCACCTTCAACATCATCTGCTATATTCTTCAGCCGTAAGTGGCAGATGGTGTAAGATTGAGAAAATAGGATGAGGAGTAAATAAATATAGCGAGAGGTTCTTGAGAAGCATGACTGATAGCCCTGTCTTGTTAATACGTCCTTCGATTGATATGAAGGCACTTTGAACGACAGAAACTTATAAAATATTAAGGGCATTGTACGAACATTGTGTCTCTGTAGCTTTGTCGAATGACGGTAAGAATTTAACGTGCTGAGATGATGTGCTAGGTAATATATATATATATATATATATATATATATATATATATATATAATACATTATATAATATAACTACATTCTTTAGTAACGAAGAATATTAGAATAAGCGGAGAATTTTTATTTAATTATTTTTAATAAGCGCTCTAAGAAATTGTTGACGCTTTGGTCCTCAGGCTCCGAGCAGAGATTTAAAAACCTCTAACTTCCCAAATTTCTTTCAAAGCTATCTAAAATTCCTTTTCCTAAATCGACATAGGACAAGGAAATTCCCCAATCATGCCTCCAGAAAAAAAATGATGTTTAGTACAAAAGTGTAGTCTTTTATGAGACGTATATGCCGAAATTATATTGCATACACACACACCAAACACACACACACATAAATATTTTTAAATGTATCAAGAAATTTTCTCAATTAATTGACTATGTAAGAAAGTTTTGCACAATGCAGTTTAGATGCTGCGCATGACGCAATTTAGAAGTAATGGCTAAAAAAATGTCATCTCATTAAATGGCATTGCTTAATTAAGCTTAAACAACAACAGGTAGCATAGATGCTGCTTTATTTTTGTTTTACCTAACTTTTCTAACTGGATCTACCCAACAAGATATGCTTAATGAGAGAGAAGAATTATACACAACTGTGAACTTTCTTTCCTCCAGTGAGATACCCATCTTCAAGAGCTATTCAAGATAACTTCGTTTTCATTACTTGGAGACAATGGGTTGGAACTACGCCCCGTTGACAAACGCACCTACGAGATGTATGAGATTAAGTAATTTATATTAGGCACATACTGCATTTCAAATAATCATTAAGAAAGAGCCATGGGAGAGATAAGATGGTGCTATCCGTTAAAATGCGTGAATTCCATGAAAGAAAATTTCGCAGAAGACGTATTTTCATTGCATAGATTAGTCTTTTAATCTTTTTCTCAATAAAGGAAATAAAAAGGGAATTCAAAAGACATAATTTGACGTTCTGCTTTAAATTATTCACTTATATACCAAATTCCTTTTATAGTCAGATATACATTTTATGTGCAATTGAATAATGGATTTTTTTCTTTCTTTTCCAAGCTTATCTTTCTTTAAAACGTTTCAAATATTTATTTTCTTCAGAATAAATTGTTCTTATGTTTTATAACATGCGCCAGACGAAGATTAATTTAATATTAAAAAGTCGTTTGTTGATTTCTCTCACTTTTGTACTGATGTATATATAAACAAAGTGTTGGTTTTAAATAAAGTATTTCCCGCTTTTTTATGTTTTCTTTAAAACTGTTTCTATATACAATTATCCATCAAAGTCAGTTGTTGCAACAGTTCCTTTCTTAACGTCCCGCAGTTATATGTATCTATTAACAGTTGAGTATGCGTCGAACTCAATCACGGGGCATAATTTGGATTCTGTGTTGATGAAACCGAGATGAAACAATTCAATCTATAGATGAATCAAGGGTAACACACATCTAATTAATAGAACAATAGGTCTCTCTCTGATGTAATCAATGCCCTGATGAAGCATGTTAATAAATCATAGAGATGTGCTTCGGACGGAAGCAGATCGAATAGTCTTTTATCCTTAAATCAATGCTATTTAACTAGTCAAGAACTTTTTTGTTTTAATGTTGTTTGACAGAACTCTCATCTTTCAATGAGATGAGTAAAGAATAGAACGAATAAATAATTTATTGTCTTGTTTCTTTCCTGTCATTTTGACAACAAATTAAATAAAGTATTGTTTTAATTTATCACAACTTGTTCAGACATCCGAAGATATGCTTGGTATTTTATTGTCTGAAGAAATTTGTTTCTCTCAAGTAGGATAAGCGAATATTCAATATGACAAATTGTGAGAAATAGTAATAGTTCAGATATTTTATGGCAATGTTTCTTTAAGTAAAAGCTAAAAAATTAAAACGAAAAAAGTAACTTACTAAATGCACAAAACGAAAATTTTGGGAAAATTTGAAAAAAAAAACATTATCACAATACATACAAAACGGCTCATACTAGCAATAAATTTACACACATGTATGGAATAGTTAGAGAGTACCAGACACTTTTCACATTTACCATATTATAAATAAATCATCAGACGCTTTAGCTTGCAAAACGGCATTTGAATCTGTTTCGCACTTACATTGTTCACCACTTTTATTCATCATTTTGCTACTTCGAATGCGTACAAAGGATAAAGGAAATTTAGTGATAAAACTATCTAGAAAGGCAGAGAATACAAAAGGTAGCCGCATTGTATAAAAATTATGTACGTAAATGTCACTTCAACGAGCTAAGAAATGAAAGATGATGTGTTAAAAGATTTATTGGAATAAAAATAATAGCGAAAACTTTTTCATAGGAAGGTGATACATAAGTGGACAATATTTATTCATGGCTGCAGGTTTTCAAAACGTTGAGCAGATGTCTCTTTGCATTGCTCTGACGTTTGCACATTTTCTCACCGGTGGCGAGTGGATTGCCAAAGCCTTTCGAAAATACTACTTGAAATTTTGTGGATATTATGGTTATGGAGATTCCTTTATTGAAGTTTGCAGCTGCACTATCTCAATATTCGCTAATTGGTTGTATCTTTTCCAGTTGGAAAGATTAATGACTACATATAAAGTCTAATTACAGTACTGGTCAACAGAGCCGAGTTGCTGATCCGATTTTCTTTACCAGCTTATACTTAAAATTTTGAATCAGCTATATAGAAATGAAAATAAAATCGGCTGATAAAGTAATAATGCTCGCAAGCTAAAGGAGATTTAATTTAAATATATCTGAAATTTTTATTAAACATTTCAAATAAAGAATGTTTTTTAATTCTTTCGTTTAACATTTAAAAACATTGACAAAATGTGATCTTTCATTCTTTACTTGATTCAAAGATTCAAGTATTACCACTCAATATTTGCTCTACAGTACCGAATAGGATTTAAAAATGCTAATGCAACATGGTTTTACACTTTTACTTGAGTGGTAACGGAACACCCCATTACCATTTAACTCTTCTTTTTTAATTTTGACTTGAAAGGAAAATGAATTCTTAAAACCACCTTTTTTTCATTTAGTTTAAGGAATGAGTTGTTGCTGAACAATGTGATGAATAACGGCGCTCAGAACTTTTAGCATTTTGATTAATGTTTTTAAAACCGACCAGCTTCAGTAATTCATCCCTATATGAAATAATTTATGTTTTCTACTAAGCATTCAATTTGAATCTGTATTGTAACCACAGTGAATGTGATTTAAAACATCAAATAACATCGCTCACTTCATAGTTATACTCACAGTATAAATATTTTTAGAGGGGTTTAACTGAATACATAAGTGAAATGCAAGCTGTCATCAAAGCTAGAAAAAGCATATACTGTGTTTTTAGTTTAAAAACTAAGAAACGGGTTCTGTTTGTACTTATTTAATTCCTTCATCTTTTATAGATTAAAATATATCTATCAAAAATTATGAATGGTAAGTAATTAAACAAAAGATACAAAATGTAATTAATTATCTTAAATGAATTGCTCTTAATTTAGTAAGAACATTTCTTTTTCTTAATTTATTATTCGAGAGAAATTGTTATTTTATACAGATAACTAGAATTTCAGCCTGTAAATAGTTTTATTAATTAATCTGTTGAGGATTTTTTTAATGTTATCGATTTGTTTTAAAAAGACATTTATAAGGACATTTTGGTTGCTTTTTATTGAGAAAATACCAAGATTTGTTTGCTTTTGATAAAAATTATTACTTTTATAGTATCAAAAATTAAAAACAAGTCTTTTACATAAGTACCATCAATTCAAAAGATGAATTTATTAATAAGTTTACAACTTTGAATTATTTGTTACATTGTAAACAGAGAATTTTTCATATATCATTATTTTTATAGCTTAAAAGTACAATTTATTTTATCTATCTAATATCAAACTCATAAACTGTAGTAGAATACACTTTTCAAAACCAGTTAATCTGCTGAGTAAAAATATACTCTTTTAATGCCTTATGGATTTTTCATCGAATTCTTTTGATTTATTTTGAAAAATAATCGCATTAATTTTAAGAAGGCTGATTTGTATTAAAAATAAAAGTGAGCTGGCAGTTTTTAATAAAAGATACTGCTACCCTAAGTAATAGACATAAAAAAATATTGACACATATAACTTAAATCTGTACATCTCTAGAAAATGAAGTGAAAAGGTTTATAAATAAAAATTAATTTTTTTATATTGTAATAAGATAATCATTAAACGTATAATGTACGCATCCATACCCTTAACAGCTTATATAAGAATCATTCTATAAGTATTTTAAATAAAAGTATATTTTAATGTCATATAGCATCTCAAGGATATTTATAGCAAAGAAAATGATAAAAATTGACAACTCTGTATGCTAACAGGATTTTAAACGCTTTGTTAAGGCTTTATACGTGTAGATGGCAGATATTCGATAGCTATCATTTTTTTCTCTCTATTTCTCATCGTTACGTCAACCGCAGTCAAAAATATTACGTGTTTTGATAAAGAAAAAAAAACCCGAATGGGACACAGTTGCCTTGACGGATCAATAAACATACACTTCAACAAGATTTCAAGAAGGGGGGGGGGATTTAGGACTTAGGCAAGTAGATGGCGCTGTGTACACTCATTCCTCCAAAAATCGATATGCACCCGAGAAATTATACATTTCAAGAGCAAAAGAAAGGCCTTTCTCATTGATTAAGAAATTTACTTATTATTTTTTAACTAACGGTGTCTTTTCCCCTAGAACGACGCTCTTCCAAGCTTTATAATAACAAATGGTTAACGCCAGAAGGCATGTAAAAGAAAAGCCCGTTTAGTTCATAGCCGTAATTAAATATCATGTTGTAATAACAACGGTAAAATAATATGCCGGGTATTGAATCCTGGATCTACTGTTTGGGTTCGCCCAGCGAAAGAAAATACCTAAATGATCTCATATCCTTGGAGTTTTGGACATTCCTTTCTTTTTCATATTTATTGACTCGAAAGTAATAACTTCTGTTTTTCACTCTTTGCTGGCTCATAAATATTTAGATGGAGAAAAGAAATGGGATTTTTTAAACGTCGTTCATTCTTCATTTCGAAAAATAGAATTTAATCTGGCTCATAATACACGATAAAATGAAACCGCACAAATAAACATAGCTCTTATAAAAACAATTTGCATTTGTTTACGTCAAATTGCTCTTTTCTTGAAAAAATAAATTCCAAGAATCTATGTTATTTCAAACTTCTGTTCGTTTTTCCGACTAATGAAATAAATATGTGCATAAAATGAAAATGAAATAGGCTGTTTTAATTTAAAAAACGGTTGCAACATTCTTTGAATTGTATGGTGTTTGTGTTTTGAATTTTCGAGGCGCTCGAAAATTTTATATTTCCTGTAAATTATTGTTGTTGTTGTTTTTTAAGAGATTGGGCTTAAGAGAAATTTTGTTTTAAGAGAAATGGGGCTCTTTTTTTTTGTAAAATTCTGTTAATTTGACATTTCAGAAAATACTAGAATCTTTTGAGGATTTCCCTATTAATGAAAAAACTCTTATTGTTTTTAAGTTGCACATACATTCATATCTAATTTATACATCTTAAGTTTCTAAATTCAATTTTTTTTTCTATTGCATCGCTTGGATTTGAAAACAATATTCAATCGAAGTTCTGGATTTCAAAATTCTTCGAGTTGTGACTTCATCTTTTTGACAAATTTTTCAGAGTGTTTTTGAGTTTATGAAATACTTTGTTTCAAAGTTTTATCATTGTAATCAATCTTAAGAAAAAAATCTAATAATAGCTGTATTTGAAATCAATTTTTTTGTTAGTACACTTAAAAGTTTTTTTCTTCAATAATTTTTGGTTTTAGTCCTTCATTTATTTCCCTATTATAAATATATTGAAATTTGTAAATCAATTTTTTATTTGTGTACTTAAAAATAATTTTTTTCTTCATTTTTTACTTTTTAGCATTAAATATATCTCTCTATTATAAATGTTTTCAAATCTTTATACCATTTTTTTTTCAAATTCCCCTTCAGATAGCGGCATTCGAATCGTGTTAAAAATTAATTAAATATATGTATTAATTGCAAATTGTATTTTTGAAACATCAAAACAATAAACTGTTATTGATTGAGCACAAATGCACAAAATGTAATGCATTTGCATGTAAAGAACTACGTGAAAAAAAAACGATTAAAAAACTCTCTTGCTAGAAAAATGAAATAAATCAGATTAAATAAAACTGTGTCTTAAGACTCAAGCTTAACAAATTAAATAATTCTAAAAAATATAAAATACTTTTAAAAAATTTACCGAAGTACATTTCTAATACATAACTCTTATAAGTGAATCCAATAAATCATTTATGCAGATAAGCCTAGGATCTGTTAAATCGGTTCCTGTAGTTTTGGTTGGATTTGCAAATGATCGATTGAGAAGAACATCCCCCCCCCCCCCCCCCCCCCCCCTTTTTTCCCTTCTTTTTGTTATTGTACCATTTCCTTTTCCTCCATGCTTGTCACGTTCCCAGACAAAATTCTCTCCCCCAAGTTGAAGTACTTCAGTTCAACAGTGTCTAAGGATCGAGACTTCATACCAAAAGCAATTTTGTTACACATTTATATTTTCTGCCACTGCTTTAATAAAAAATATGTTCAAAACTCATCTATCACATAGCTTCAGAAATTTAAAAACAAAAGAAATTTTCTTTAATTTTAGTCAGCTTTTTTCTGGAAGATGCAAATAAGTGTATTTCAAAATCAAATTAATTTAAAAAGAAATCTTAAGAAGATTTTTAGAAAAATGCTGCGAGAGAGTGAATTCGGATAAAGAAACAAAGAAGAAAGATTTGGATTTTCTTAGCAAAAAATGAATTTCGCAATCAAAATTTTATCTAATTGATCATAAAGTTTTTTGTAATGAAACTAAATGTCATCGCTCTTTCTTAATAACTACATACTCCCTTTTAAATTTTCTAATAAGGTATTAAAAAATCGTCTAATGACTAGGGAAGTAGCAGCTGGAGATTCAAATGATAAAAAGAAAATTGTATTAAATGCTTCAATGGGATAAAATTACTCATAAGAGCGATGACAATTGCTAGCAGCCCTATCAAAAAATGACATACATTCTCCATTAATAAGATCAAAGCCATTATATAGTGTAGACTGACGAATCAGTCCGAATAGAAACAAAAAGCAATGAGCATGTGCCGAAATCCCGAGACAAAAATCCAGTGAATGGTAAACTTATAATCTCAGTGTATTAATTTCATTTTATTTTGACTGAAATAGACAAACATTCCAATATTATCATATTGCATAACATATTTTAATCATCATATTAAAAAGAAATATTCATATTCCTTTCAGGATCTCCATATTCTTTTTAGAAACATTTTAACCGGTAAGACACTCTTTAGATGAAAAGACTAATAAACTGTCATGCAGTAAAAATAAACTTACTCCAAATACATGAAAAAATACATCAAATAATTAAAAAGAATACAATAAAATAGTCTAAATACATGATTGTGTTTCCAATTAATCATTATATAATTCTTATTATTTGTTTTATATTAAATAAATATTATAATATATTATAATAATCCCTTTAGGATAAAATAATAAATATTTAGCACTTAAATAATATGGAGTATAATCAAATTCTGTTTCTCATAAACATAGCTAATAAATCAAAATTTAATTTTAATTTAAAAGAAAAATTAACGCAGAATCATCTTGAGTTAATTTTTCTGAATATATGAAACTTCTCCAAAGCATTAAATAGACATCTCAGGGAGAAATAAAATGCTCATTATGCCTCTTTTAAACTTTGGGAGGGTTTACTTTGGAAACCTTAGAAATCTGATGGAAAGTACTCAAAGTCTTTTTGACTGAGTTTGAGTCATAAACTAGCCGTTTGCATATCATCATTCTACGAAACTTAGTTTTTTGGAGATTCAGGTATGAGAATATCAAGAGTTTTATGCTATTTTATATGTTAAAAAAGGGGGCGTCATTTGGATCGTTCTGACATAAACTGAATGCGAATGATTTAGTAACAAGCAGGAAACAAAGTATCATTTATTAACCAATAGAGAAACAACTGACAGTCCGTATCTATCTTTGCGGTTATGTGGCCGTGACTTTACAAAAATACTAGAGTAGAATATTTTCCTCTACTTAATTCGCATGGTGGTTTCTGATATTCCCAGAGGCTATATATCTATGAGGTCATACGGCCATAATTATACAAAAATGCTAGACTGCTATATCATCAATTACTGAATTCGCACCATGGTCTCTGATATACACAGAGGTTACTGATCCAGTTTTGGTAGACATGTCTATTTTATATATGTTCTAACACCACTAATTAGGGTTATTCCCATCGGAGCAACTGGTTAACGTATGATGTTTATAATGCAGCTCATGCGAGTAATTTCTAATTAGGTTGTGACCACCCTTGTGTATTAGCCAATATTCGATAATTAACACGTAATTCTATTCAAATGGGCATTCACAACAATTTAAAGAGACCATGCTCTATAAAAAATATCAGATGGCGTTATATTTGTCCAATTTAAAAATATTTTTGTTGATTTGCTGCGGAAAGTAATATTAAAGTTATTGTAAACTTTATGTACTAAGAATAAAAAAGAGTTGATAATTAAATCGCAAATATTTAAAAAGAGTTTATAAGTCAAATCTAGTAGAAATTTCAGCAAAAAAGGAACTGTGATAAATGTTTATCTGAAAATAATTAGAAAAGAATAATTTATTTCATCATCATTATTATTTGTAAAAGTAGAAAAACACCTTTCAGAAATATATTAAAGGTTTTAGATCTCCTGATGGCAGAAAAAAAGCATGATTGTAATGACATTCTTTTACATCTGTCTCCATTTACACTTAAAAGCATGACACAATTTTGCCTGTTAATTACACAAGTTTACCTGTAAACGTCAGATTATAGGACTTTTAAACTATTCAAAGTTACCTAAAATAAACTTACGATTAAATCATTAATTTGTTCCGCATCATTCTAAATCAAGATACCAAATACCTGCCATAGTTTCCGATTCAAACGCATAGTTCAGGTAACTCAAATCAGTTGTTTGAAGTTTCCATCTTTGAGAAAAATGTTATGCCTGAAGGTCTAAATGTTGAATGAAGTTCTTTGCCTGAGGTGGATTTCCAACTACACAGAGTAGACAGCTGTCTAGGACAGCTGACCTAATGGGGAAGGATGGAGCACGCTGGTAAAAAAATTCTTTAAAATGTTACTTTTTACTTGAAAAAAAGTTGGGGGGGGGAAGAGGAAATTCTAAAAATTATAAATGATCATTATGACATTAATGCTTAATCAGTTGAAATCGGTTTACTCTTTCTTTATTTCACAGCCTTCATTAATTATTATAGTACTGTTTATAAGTAAAAATCGCCCAAATGTAAAGAAAAAGAATGGTAAATGTAAGAAAAGAAAAAATGTAATTTTGTACAAACGTGTTGCGGTGCTGTCATGGGGCATAAAATGTTAAACCTTACATATTTTCTCGAAGTTGGTAAATAAACATGTAATCTAAATTATATCATTAACATATTTATTTAATTAAAAATTCGTTGAAAAATTTTACAAAGTCTATTAAAATAGGGAATTGGATTATGCGCTCTCTAGAATTTCTATATCAGGTACTGTTAAAGATTTATAGGCACTGTTTATTCGTGAATATAAAGCCCTGATTACCCGTGAATATCTATATAAGCAACGTTTACTCGTGAACATGATTTGTATTATAAAAGCTTATTTTAAGTAACTTGTCTGCCTACTAATATTTTTTTAAAGTGTTCTTGGGGATAATTTGTAATCTGTTGTAAATATAAACAGGAATTTTCTTTCATTTTGGGCAAATAATTCAGTTTCTTAATTTTACTTCGCTACATTTTTCAATTCATTTCCATTACTATTGCTTGACTTATCAGTATTCATAACGACGCTTCTTTTTTTCTTCGATTTCACAATATTTTATTCCATTTTAACATCGTTTATTATGCCTTAGAATCAGTTATATAGTGCAATAGAATATATTTTTGGTTTATTGAGGAATCTATAAATTATTCATCCTTTATTATTTCCATTTCTCGCTAATTCACTTTGATTTGGAACACTTTGATCTGGCAAAACGAAACTACAAAACAAAAATCCTTACTATTGCCTTAGAGAAGAGTACTTAGTTACTAAACATCAAACAAAATCAATCTATTCAAATAATAGCTTTTCTTTTACAATTATTTATACTAGAGAAACTTACTTGAATTATAGGAGTTAGCGTAATTGCCAATGAATCTTTCAAAACAATATAAGGTCGTTTATATACAAGGTAATCACTTTCTTACCAACGGCAATTGTTCCGTAATTCATAACAGTAATTCTAATTAATTGCTTATTAGTTTAGGCTCATAAATTTAAAGTTAAATTGTATAAAAATCAGTAATTTTTTTCTAGAAGTAAGTAGATATTGACAAAAGCCATTTAGTTTTCAAAAGCAAGAAATTATGCATTAATTGTTCATCTATTTAAACAATCATGTGCTTTAAGATAAAGAGCAATAGTCTAAAAATAGTTCATTAATGTGATGTGCCTAGGAAAAGCGTGCTTCTTTATGGGTCGCTTTCAAATAGAAACTTGACGCAGCAATTTTTCGTTTAAAAACTAAAAAGTTAAAACTGCACTTTCAGCATTTACGATGTAATTAATTGCCTCACAGAGTTCTAATTTATTTATTTTTATATCGTTACATCATCTTAAATGAGTCTGCTCAAACGTGATTATAAAATCACCGTAATTTCATAATATTATGTTTTTGTTTTCTGATGAAAATTTAGATTAAAAGTTAGGAACATTGTTTGGATAGAAATTTTTATAAGAATTTATGAATTAATATTTTGTTTATTCAATTTTTAACAATTTATTTACTAATTTGCAATTAACAGCAATTTTATTATTCAATTCACCTTGTTAAATCGATTGATTTAATAGAAGTAAATTCTATTTGCTCGAAATAGTCAGTCTAAACTGTAAAACTTAAACATTATCTTTGTTGTTGCATTAAAAATGTTTAAATTTAAATATTGCTGAATCGTCATCACTGAAACTAAAGTAGTTGTTGGCATATTTATGTAGTAAATCAATAGAAAGATGCTGAAATGACATAAAGAAAAAATTTCATCGTCATTTACAAAATCTATGTTGTTTTAAAGTTTCTATTGAAAGTAAAGTAGGAAGTAAATGGAAAATTATATTTCCTATGGATTCTAAATAAATTAAAATGGAGATTCTTTCTAATACGTATGATTTATCATTGATTCAGTAATAATCGAAATAACATAACAATGATTTTCTTCTCCTCCCAATGTATTTGAAAATAACCAATAGCTATAAGAGTATGCTTTCTGAAAGAAAGAATGGAAAAAATAACAAAGAAACGAAAATATATAGAAGATTTCTTATTTTCTAAGCTCTTGTCTTGCAGTTGTAAACGACATTCTGAAAATAATCTTGTAAACTAATAATAAACCTATTAGAAAGTAAATGATAAATTATATTTCCTATGGAATCTAAATAAATTAAAATGACGATTTCTTCTATTACTTATTATTTAGTATTAATTTAGTAATAACAAAAATAATATAGCAGAGATTTCTTCTTGCCCCAATGTATTTAGAAAAAAACCAGTATGCTTTCTGAAAGAAAGAATGGAAAAGCAAAGAAAGTCGTTTCCATGTTACAGCAACACAGAAAGTTTCTTGAGTTATTTTTCTCTAAAATTTAACGATCAAATGGAACAAAAAGAAAAAAAATAAGGAGAAATATATAAAGATGGCTGCTTGTTTTCGATGCTCTTGTCATGGGGTCGTAAACAGCATTCAGAAAATATTCGTGTAAACCAGTAATAAACTTATTAGGAAGTAAATGGAAAATTAAATTTCCTATTGATTCTAAATAAATTAAAATGGAGATTCTTTCTAATACGTATGACTTATCATTGATTCAGAAATAACCGAAATAACATAACAGTGATTTTCTTCTCCTCCCAATGTATTTGAAAAGAGCCAATAGCGATAAGAGTTTGTCTCCTGAAAGAAAAAAAAATTGAAAAAATAACAAACAGAGAAACCCTCTTCCATGTTACGGCAACATAGACCATTTCTTGAGTTTTTTCCAAAATTTAACGATCAAATAGAACTAAAAGAAAAAAAAATAAGGGAAATATATAGAAGATGGTTTCTTGTTTTCGACGCTCTTGTCGTGTGGTCAGAATATTTTTCCCAGCAGAAAACAATAGAGTATCGTAAATCAATAGTAAGGGAAAGAATATAAAAGTCGCATTCAAGCAGCGAATAGTAATCACTGAGCCACATACCAATCACCTTGGGCTTTTTCCTCTTCTGCTCCAGAAAGATAAAAACGAGGATACAAGGAAGAGAATTACAAAACATTTTCTTGCGAGAAACAAGTACCAATAAATAACTTCTATTGCTCTATGAAAAAGCGAACAGAATGGAGAGCTGAAATTTAGTTAAGATTGTTGTTCAAATCATGCGCAAGATTTTATCTCAGTGTGAATGGGACTCATTTTCTTGGATAGCTCATTTCTTACATGGTTTAAAAGATTCATTTTATGATACATACTAATGTGCAGTTGTCTTCTGTTTAAAGGACTCTAAATGATGTTTTCCATTCCAAGATATATTTCTAAGCATTAAACGGACCAACTGCAGGATATTATAAGTTATATATTTTCTGTAAGATGGACCATATAAAGTAATGCAATTTCTGAAACAATGGGGTTAGTTGTTATGTGTGGCGGCTGTAACTTTTAAAAAGTGTATAACTTCGGCAAAATATTTTATACATATGGAAAATGTTTTTTTTTCTTTCTAATTTGTAAGCATTAAATGAAACAACTAAAGGATATTAAAAGTTGTATATTTTCTGCAAAATGGAGCATATAAATATCCAGTTTTCAAAACAACGGACTTAGAGATTATTTGTGACAGGCTGTAATTTTGACAAGTATATGCATATGAAATATATTTTCTCTAATTTAAGATATTTGTATTATTATCTTTAATACATAATGTATTTTTCGACTACTATGAAACTACAGGAAAAAAATGTTCAGAATTGTTTTAATCATTTTTGGTTTATTTCGATTTCCTGAATTTAAATGTAAATTTTATATTTATATTATATCGCGTATTAAAAGAACTTTAAATATTTCCGAAATGATATAATTAACTATTATATGTGCAGACAGTGACTTTTAAGAAATGCACATGAGTGAAACATTTTTTTTTCTTTTTCTGATTTCAAAACTGCTCATCACCATCTCTTTTTACTGTTTAGAATAATTCGCTTTGAAATAATTTGAACTATATTGAGTTTTTCTTGATCAACAGAATACGAATGCAATAGTTATATCTCTTAAATCTGTCATAAATGTTAAACACATATGCAATAATTGATATTTTATTTTCTTGGTTGACTTTCATCTGTACATAACAAACATACTGTTACTGGTCAATTTAATTTAGGTACATTAATTTCCAATTTTAAAGTTATCTTTAGGCTAATTTGCAGCTAAATGATAATTTTGAACCACTTTTCGATAATAACATCAAGCATCGATTCCCGCTTTCCAATTTCTGCCCTATACTGTCACGATAACATTCGTTCAAGGACGAGTTTAACGTAAACCTCTTGCCACCTTTTCTTTGCGAACCAATTTTGAAGCAAAATACTTTTTTGTGGCTTTAACAAGTTACTTTGGTCTTAAGTGTTTTAGCTATTAAATTGGAATCTGACATCAAAGAATTTCAGAGTAATCAGATTATGTTTCGTCACATAAGCAAATGACATTTAATATGCAAATGAATTTTGCCAAAGTTTAATGGAATTTAGTTTGACTGCTTCTTATAAATTTCATGTTAAGAGTTTTAATTTATTTTACCATCAAAAGGAAATCTTGATTGGATCGTCTTTTTTTCGTGAAATCGGTTCTTTCATCTTTAAAATAAGATGCTGCATTATTTGTACATATCATTTATACAAATTTTATTCGTATATTATTAAACATTTTAATTGTTCTCTTAAAAGATGTCAAGCAATTATTTATTAAGTTTGTTTTTAAAGCCCTAGTTAAGATGGTTAAACTTTCTAAAATAGCAATAGCAGATTAATAGAATTTCGTGACTATAAAAGATCAAATTATTTTCTAACTAGGTAATGGTCAGATGCAAAGATTTGTCAAATTTTCTCAAATCATAACAATGCGTTCATATGTAAGTTACTTTTTCGCAATATTTTTTTCTCTAGTTATTTACTAAACCTAAGGAAAATATTATTCTTTAATAATTTATCTGTTAACCACCATTGAACTAGTATAATCAAATAGAAATTACCTGTACAAATTACCAGGCAAGATGTTATGCAAGCTCTTGCTTCCGTGACTGAATTAAATTATAGGAAGATATGTAATTTCAATTTAGAAATTCTCCCTTACATGCAGAATATTTTAAACATTTCTTTTGCATTTCGTGTCTGAATCAATTTACCCTCACAAGAGATTATCGGGACTGAATTTCTTGGCAAAACCTCCTTTTAGTGGGAAATCAGAGATTTTTAAATTAATCGAAAGGACCAAAACTATTCCTGCTTTTTACTATTCAGTTTTTATCAGAAGATCAAATAGACTTCATTCAATTAAATTCTTAGAACTCATTCTTGGAATTCAAACATGGCCTCCTGATAAAATTAAATTTATCCTAGTTTGAAATTTTTTCTTCTTTAGGAGAATTTGAAACTAAAACTTAAATCTCGAATTAAAACATCTGAGGTACACATTTACAACGATGGGAAATTCTAATACGTGACAACTATTTCTATGAATACTTTGCTATAGTTCGAACTGTATAAATAACTTTGGTTTGAAGCCTTAGATAATACTATTTTGTTTAATATCTTGGATGTATGACCTTTGCTTTATGAAAAGCTTTACTTGAGGATTCGGATACTTTTTGATTGCTAAGTATTCGGATATTTTTAACAGGTCAAGCACGGTGCAAAATATTTTTTGTTGTTATTGTTATTCAAAAGACGAAGGAGTTCTTTTAGCCCATCAATTCAGTTACCGCATGTTGATTCAGTATTTCAGTGGATGAGGCATCACTAATATAATTCACTTTGACGAATGTGTTAAAAGAAACTGATCAATGTTTCTAAACACAATTATGTAAGTAAAACGTGAACGCTTGAAATAATTAAGAATCATTTGGAATCCCATGCTTTTGAACTTTTTCTTATAAATAAAACAATACCAACAGGCTTCTGTTCTAGTTCATAGTAGAGCATGGAGAATCAAGTAAGCAGTATTTAGCTTTTCTTCTTTAACAGAATGTTCAAAATTTTCTTCAAGATTTGCAATGTTGGACTTTAGATCACACGAACAAGTTTCGATTATTTTGTTTGTTCCATTTTTTAGTTATGGTATTCCCAAACAAGTTGGCAAATAAGCATTGAAACAATTTATCCACTGACATATTTAATCAAAAAATAGATATAGGTGTAATCTTATTGTAAAAGCCATAAACTAAATTCCTACTGTCAAGCTTGCTGCATTTGAATTTATAGTATTCAGACACACAAATAGAAAGATGTACGTGTAATCAGCTCGATGAAGGATTCTTGAAAATCCTATCTGAGAAATTTCATCTATCTAGCTTACTGCGATTTGGAAGTATAAGCAAATGCAAGCAAACAAGCGCATTTCACTCGAAATAAGACATCCAAAACCAAAAAATGTGTTTAGTTACACTACCACATACAAAATTTCATTAGGGTAGTTTATTGTGATTTTGAGCTATAGTTTTAACAGAATGACAGACTGAAAAAATTTTACTTAGCGAGATCTAAAGCGTAGTGATTCATCAAAATCTCGAATTCAAATCTGATAAAAATTATGACACATATTTTTTTCTCACTTAAGGCTTCAAAGTAAAGAGAGACAGAAAAAAAGGGACGAGTATAAAATTCTGCACCATAAACATTTTAGATAACGTAAAGGACGTTATTGAACAGGTTTAGTTTAGTTCAGTTATATTAACGCCCCGTTGTAAAGGAACAATAGGGCTATTTTGGAACGAACCTCGTAATTTTGAACAACGGTCATATGGCGAGGACACCACATGAACTGGCACCCCCGTCTCCACACCACACCAGCGAGCGTTGTTCAGTAGGAAGTTAGGTCATATAACAGAGGATATAATGCTAGATCACCATTGGACATAGTAAAATCAAAACAAATTTGAGAAAAACATCTGTTACATTTGTCATTAAAAGCAGTAAAGAAATCCTCTAATTCGATTAGAAAAGTAGATCCAAATTTACACCATTTTAAAAAACTTCATTTAAAAATTATTAACACATTTATTTGACTACTCTGGAAAAAAGGCAACTTAATAATAATTTATAATTTCATATCTTAGTAATTACTAATAACCAGCTTAATATATCTTATATTAGAAAAATAAAATGCCTCAAAGTTGATTAAATTTTAATGAAAATTCAATTTCTTAGTCTTATATTAACGTTCAATTGCCTTTTTGTTAGATTATACTTGTGACTATTTTAGCCTTTGAGTATAAAATAATTTCGATCGAGTTGCAAAATATTCAATTGCTTATTGAACTTTAATTTGTTAGACAAAAATAAAATTATTTGCAATTCATATAAGTAACGCCCCCAGAAGTTCACAAAATGAATTAAATGAATGATGTCGCTTTCTAAAAAACGATTTCCTAAGACTCTGAGCAATATCGGAAACATTAGTTTTTATCTTAGAAAACCGAAGCCATAAAAATTTCCTTCTTCAAACAAAAATACTTTCAATCGCGTTTTTTCATAAGCTATATAAATAGTGTATGTTGAGAGGTTTCTTTTAAGAAGTCGTAAGGTTCAATTCCACTAGAAACCATCTTCTTCATTGTGCAAAATAATTGCTGGCACCACTAAGTTTTCACTTAAAATCAATTTGTTTCTGAGTTTCGAAATCTCTTATCAGATCTTAACATGGTGGTAAATTTAATTTTATAACATATTAATGGAAATCACACCAATTTTGTTCAGATATTGAAATACATAGAATCTAATGTTTTACTCTGAATGAATGAAATTTTTGGGGAGTTCGAGAAATGGGGAGTTGAAATTCGAGAGTTTTGGTTTCTAAAGCATTTGTCAGATCATAACATTATCCTAAGTAAAATTATAACATTGTAATGGAAATCATATAAATTTTTTCAGACATTAAAATACATCGAATCTATTGCTTTATTCTGAAAGCATCAAATCTTTTGAGAGAATTTGGGAATTTCAATTTCAAAAACACTTATACGATCATAATATAATCCTGAACCAAATTTATAACATAGTAATGGAAATCATACCAATTTTTCTGAAATATTAAAATTCATTTGATCTTTGAAAGCATCAACTCGGAGAACTCGAGAGTTTTGGTTTCAAAAACACCACAATGGAAATTATATTAAATTTTTTCAGATATTAAAATAAATCAACTCTACCGTTTTACACTGAAAGCATCAAATCATTAGAGAGAATTCGGGAATATCGGTTTCAAAAACAATTATCAAATTATAACGTAATCCGAAATTAAATTTATAACATAATAACGGAAATTAAATAAAATTTTCTCATATTTCAAAATACCTCGAATGCACCATTTTACTCTGAGAGTATTAAATCTTTCTGGAGAATATCTTTTCTATGTATTCGTCAGTATAATTCTCACAGTGAAAGATTATTGTCTATTGATGAAATCTAAATTTATTTATATTTAATTAAAATAATTTAGACTCTCTGTAATTTATACTACATTATAACATAGAATACTTTAGTGTATAGTTCTAATGTAAAAGTAATTTTTATCGTTCTAATACTTTTCTAAAAGGCTTGAAGTGGAGTTTTAAGGATTTCAGTGGCATTATCCGTCTAGACAAGTTAAATCTTAGAAATCGCTTTGCAAGCAATTACTAAATCAGAGCCTTATCAGTTAAAATGGCACAGTACTGTTTTGTGGAATCCCATTAATGGCATGTTTTCCCATCTCTACCATCTAGGTCCCGCTTATTTTATCGGTAACTGCACTCTTAACCGAAAGTGGCGATAGGAATAAGCTATCTAGAACAACAGTATTTTATCGTTCAGTGCTACTTTGCAAGCTTTGACCTAAAGGATATTTTATTGCAAACTAAGGTTAAGATTAGAACTTTCTTTATGATGTATGAGAACTGGATTTGAAAATAGATTAATTCTAATTCTAAAAAACGAAGAACAGGGAGGCCCACCTTTGAGGAATAAAAAATGTTTTGAATCCTCATATCTTCACGCAGATATATTCCACGAATAAACAAAAATCTTAGCTTATTTAATAAAACACATGTGAATTTAGCAGTCATAAATCACTTATTTACAATCCGATGACTGAAGGTGACTAAAACCATCATGGAGTAATATTAATGAAATTGATTTAAAGAAAACCAGGTTAAGTAAGTAATTTTATAATATTAGAAAATGGGGTGTCAGATCCAAAGAGATCATTTAAGAATTAAGTAAAGAAAATAATAGCAAAAAAATGGAATTGCTGAATGAATAAGAAAATATTTTTGAAAATAACTTACAAGGCTATTTCATAAATAATTTCTTATTTCTTACCTTATTTTGAATACTTTTACAATTTACAGAGTCTGCTTATTTTAGATAGGTAATAAAAAAATCATCACCCGATGTATACAGGGTGACATATTTCAAATATAAATATAAAATTAAATAACTAGTGCTAGAACAGTAAATAGAATAGTGCAATTTAGACTAAAACACTCCTCGAAATGAGGAACTAAACAACACTGATAACAACATTAGTTCTTAATTTTGTCCATAGATAGAGTTGTAACTTAAAAACAGCATAAGATTTAAAATGGGCAATTACGAAGCATTTATTTCGCTATTAGCACTTTTGCAGCATTCGTATCATGTAATCTACTACCAAATTGTAATGTGAACGCTTTACGAACCATTTCCAAACTGTACTCCAATTCGAATCATGTGTTTTCAAGCACTAACTCTAGACGAGATAGGATTACATTCGTGATTTGCGTTTCCTACCTCTATTAGCACACAGTAAATGGACATTACTAAACGGGAATATTATGGAAGGTTGCATGCAGACATGCATGCAAATTTCGGCGTGAATTATAATACACGTGGCTGAGAATAATTATTAAACGATTTTCATGCTAGTGAAAATTCTTAAAATTTGTGATTTTGACGTCTTTTAAAAATAATGGTCACAACTTTAAATTTTTTGACATCAAATTATGCTACTCGAAGTAACGAAAATACCTCCAGATAAAGAATTAAAGGATATCGATCAATAAAATTGCAATTTCTATCCGTTTTTAAACAAAATTGTGTTGTCCGATAATACTCAAGAATTGCAATTTGTAGAGATCAACTATTCCAAATGTATGGTGATGTTTACGACATTTCTCTGCTAATAGGGATATCAACCACAGAAGAAATGCAGTAGTGTATCAAATATCTAGTTCATATTTTTCGATTGGAATGAAATGCCTAACGAGTATCATTTATTGAGAACGTTCGTCGCCGATCATTTTTTTCTTTACCTTAAACCCTTCCAATTTCTAAAAATTCCGTATGTAGAAATACTGTTTGAGGTGGATAAGTTTTTTTATACTTCCAACGAAACTTCCTAGAGATTTTAGTAATGGGTTTGGCTTTTATTTACTAACTTACCCAATAAGCCTTTTCGATGGAAGTCGTCATTTCTGTATGGCAAGACTAATCTGAAAATCCCGAAAACTGCATACGTAAACCAACATATAAAAAAGAGGACCCTTCTAGGATCGTTTCATGAGATTTTTTGTTTTCTTGCATTCTTGCTGCTTTTGATTCCCAGCGCCTTCTATGGACAAAATTAGGAATTAAATTTTATTAGAAGATTTTTTTGAGAATAATTTTAATGCAAATGTGTCTATGATACATATCTCTTGACAATATAATCAATTAAGAAATCCTTGATTCAAATAAAAAAAATTAAATAGTTAAAAAATGGTCTAAAAAAGAATTGCTTTTTTATTTTTTATATTTAAAACAAATCTAGGATTTTCTAGGATCATTAATATGTCATAAGAATTTTTTAAAGATTTGTGTTTCGTTTTGTTTTTAACATTAAATAATTTTATTTCTTACTTAAATGACTTTATCGATTTAAATTTTGAATCATTACTATTCTTTTGAAAGCGATAAAATTTTAAATCTTGTAAATGAAAATACTGATCTCAAATATTAACGACGCCTCTCTGATATAAGCGCCTTTTAAGTATCCATCGTCTTTTAATAAATAGTTAAGTACATCTTTTTATTATTTTTGATTTTTTCTTCTTAATCTTGTAATATATTATTGAAAATATTATACAGTCTTGTAAATAATTTTTCAGCAAATTCAGTATCATGTGAGACCGCTCAAAAGAATAATAGTTTAAACAAATTCATCACTTAGCTGATAATTTAACTAAATTTTTAAATAATAAATTGTCATCAACTGCATAGAAAGCCACACATTTTCAAAATTTTTACTTTCCTACAAATCAGTGCATGGCCAACTACAAAACCCCCTATTTATTAACTTTAGAGAAATCATTGAAAGAAAAATGTGTAAATAAAACACTATATCGGAATTTCTGTTTGAGAATACCACATTTTATTTCTTTGAGAATCCCCATTATTCTGTTTAATCACTAGATAGAATTTGTAATTCATAAGTGTAAAAGCGAAATTGGAAAAATAAAGAGCAGAGAAAAGAAGAAATATTTTAATTAGTTTGTCTATGAAAATTCATCACCAGTATCGGAATATTTTCTTTTTGAAAACCAGAGCAAAGTTTCTTTCTTGTTGAGAGGATGGCTTTAAAAGCAGTTGACAAAGTTATATTTCCTCATCTTTCTGGAGAAAAGTTTTTGAGCACGTCGTATTATTGAACTCCTAAAAATATCTTTTGCCCCTGTATCAAATTCCCTTTTGTCTGCGAAAGGATTATAACAAAAGACAAATTTCAAAGACTTACCTTAATGCTCACTGAAAAACCAAAAGAGAAAGATGTAAACAAAGCACTCTATGAAATGTATTCCTCGGTAGACTTACAAGCATTCTGTTATTACATATAAAAGTAACTGCGTAGTTATTTCAAAAGTTTTAAATCTTTGCTCCACTAGAAAAGAGTTTCAACTAGAGATGATAAAAAGGCCACAGACGAAGAAACTATATCGAATTGTCTTAGAGTCATATATCTCAATAGCGCGTGCCAGGAACTGAAACTTTGTCTTATTTCTTTATTGTCTTCTACAAAAGAAACAATATCTCTTAGATTTCTTGTGTTTTATTAAATTTTCCTTTTCTTTCCAATGGAATTTGCTATTTTCACAGAATTTCTCCAAACTGCATCCATTTTCTTTAACACAAAGCATTTTGAATTATATTTGAGGAAGGCGAAAATGATTCCCGACTATTTTAGATAGTACAATTTCTTAAGAGTATCACTATTTTGAAAGGAGTCGCATATGAAATTTATGGGTATATTCATGGTATCCTAAGTTTCATACAGCTTGAAAATGAAAATATAATAAAGACATTTCTTTAAAAGCAAAAAAGATATTCATGTTTTTTCCGAATGAAATAATCATTTTATGGTTCGTTCAAAATACATTATATTTAGAGACGAAAATGACTATTGAATATGTTAAAAAGTCCAACTTCTTAAAAATTCGATTATTCAGAAAAAAGTCGTTTGCAAAATTCATGAATGTATTCATTGTATTCTAATTTTGACACTTTTTTTTAAGTTCTGCATTTCTTAAGAAAGCTGAAAACGATTACTTTATTCGAGAATCACATGAATATTTCTTTTGTTTTTAAACAAAGGTTTTTTTAATCATTTTTAAGCTATGTTTAATAAAAAAAACTTTGAAATTTTGACAAATTAAGAAAGAAAAATTGTTAACAATATAAAACTGAATCTCAAAAAATCTCCTTATATTATTTGAAAGTGATGATAGCCTATGAGAAATAAAACCTAGTTTCATGGAAGAACCATCATGTAAATTGGCCTGGTGCATGATAAATATGAGATCAAAGAACACAAATTTTCTTTCTGAAGTGGAACGAAGTGTTGGTTCAGATGTTGGTCTCGTCATTCGTAGTAGCACACATCCATTCTGCAATATCGTATTATAATCAGAGATTTACGTAATATTTAATAATTTACATCGTTTGTAATAGAGTCGGTAAATTTCATCATCAACGTTTATCCAATAACGTGAAACAATACAAAAGTTACGATAACTTTCACTTCTAAGTTCTAAAGTTCTATTTTTGCCTGAATTTACTCTCTGGTGAAAAAAATTATTTCATATTTATATCATATTTATAATTATCAAAGTATATATCATTTAAAAAAACCGTCTCATGAATATCCGTTGCAAGAAGTCCATTAAGTTTAATAATGGATAACGATGCTTTATTCTGCAAGAAAACAAGAAATAAAAGTAGCATAAAATCAAAGCATACCTAAACATAAAAAATTTGATGTCTAATCTTAATAGAGATATCACCATAATTCTTGGATTTTCGAAAACTATCATTTTTATCGACTCCAGAATGATATCATCAAATATGCAGCCAGGTCACTTGACTGGATTCAAACTTGTCGCTAAGTTTGGGAGTCATAATGCTGACATCCATTCAGCATCCACTAAGAATATCTGTAAACCAATTTTCCTTATTATGAAACAAACTGTATGAGAAAGTAATATTACAATTTCCAGATTATGTGT
This sequence comes from Argiope trifasciata, assembly GCA_026543055.1. Lineage (NCBI taxonomy): Eukaryota > Metazoa > Arthropoda > Arachnida > Araneae > Araneidae > Argiope > Argiope trifasciata. Next base: position 606,024 of record JAPMOQ010061070.1, read on the forward strand.
ATTTTTATGAAACATCATGTCAATGAAAGATAAGTATTCAGAAAGCAAAAAGGAAAAGTTTAAGTTAGGATAAAATATGCATTATCGTTGAATATAAACACATATTATAGATGAACGAAAATTTCGCAACGCATATGGAAATGTCTTTTTACTTTATTTTCTTCCCACTCAAAATAAGAAAATGCACCAAATCTCAAGAATAATATTTTTACAAATTAAATAGCTATAATGGGCTGTTGAAAAAAACATAAAATCTTTTATAAAAACAGTGCATTTCTTTTGGATACAGAAAGCAGTTGGTATTGAGTTTCTAAATGTTATTTTGTTAGGTAAGAATCGGCTTACTCTACATTTTTGAGAAACTTTTCTTTTTATTATATTTTGCTCAGAGTTGTTTATCTTTATGATTCGGTTACAGAAATTTAATCACACTCATAAATATTAAAAAGCATGTTGTTTTTTTCCCAATAAATCCCAGTAGAGTTTCGTCATAATTGAATAAATTGTTTAGTGTTAATGAATTGTGAAGGAAAAAAAATAACATTACTTAAATTTGGAAAACAATCTTATTTGCGAATCGTGTTTGGTGAAATTTGCTTATGCTTGCAGAAGACAGATTGAAATATCATTTTTTATACGTAGATAACAAATTCAGTAAACAATATAAAATTCATAAAAATTGCAAAGAAAGAATCGATAATTTTTTTTTCTGTTTCTCTTAACTTTTTCGTACTTGAGGTAAATGGCAAAAATGTACAAATTGAGATTTTGAAGATTTTTCATATATTTTCAAGAGAGAGACCTCTTGCAGAATGAAAATACATTTTTTAAATTCTGTCTACTTTTTTAGGAACAAGGAGTTATATCTATTTCCGTTGTTGTTGTGTGCGTGTGAACGCGGAATTATGTTTCGGAATTAAATCTTGCTTTTTTATAACATTTTCTGAACAAGACAGTTCAAATTTGGCAATATAAACTTAATACCATATATATTGTCATTCTTAAATTTTGATCGAAATCAGCTCTCAGAAAGTACGTCTGTCCCACTACAAGTAAACACGTTAAGTACAAAAACATTTGGTACTCAGGATCAGCATCTAAATTGTATATTCATATCAAAGTTTGAACAAAATCCGACTATGGGGTTGATTATCTGTCAGTCTGTACTTTTACATGCATAGAAATACGAGAATTCAAAAACTTAACAACAAAGATTCAAAATTTCATTCACAGTTATCATATGCATATAGTGTGCTCCAGTTTTGAACCACATTTCTCAGAGTTGACTTTCTATCTGTCTATATATTTTCCGTCATATAAATGCAATAACTCAATGAAATAACTTGTGGTTTCAATTATAGTTCTATGTCAATTTTTAGTTCCAATCGATTGGATAAAAGCCTCTCAAAATACATATTCGAGTTTGAATTCCTCCCTAAATATCGATATTTCGTGACTATTGTTCGCTAATGTAATGCAAGACATTCACGAACTTATTGAATATCTCCAACCATATGGGGCATAAAAATTTTATTAAAGAGATGCAAAAAAGTTTTGGGGAGACCACTCTGTCTTATTAAATAGTACAATTTAGAAAAAATATTTTTTTAGATAATATGTGTATAATAACATCAAAATGACAAATACAAGAATACCTTGCTGTTCCTCTTTAATGTAGGAAATATATTCACGTCATTAGTTGGAAAACTGAATGCCCTAGAATTACAATCAGTTTAAATACTTAAGTTATGTTTAATCATCACTTAAGTATTTAAGTGATGTTTTCAGGGCAGTCTCTCTTTCTGTCAGAAAAAAATTTGATCAGAAAATATTGACTTCCTTTGAAAGAATTTTAGGGATGATGAGTTAAGTGCAAATCTCTGTTTTGGAAAATATAATTGAGAGATTTGTTTGATGTTTAATTTTAATATGTGAAAAATTACATTAAACGTTTTCACAAATATGTCCTTTCATTATAGCAGTTTTAAGTTAATTCTCACAAATTTTGAAGCAGTAACTTCAATATTTGCAGTAAATATTTAAAATGTATTTAGTCAGTATTTTTTTTTTGGTAACACATTACAGAAAAGAAATTCAAAGCTGTGATCTATGAAGATTATTTTCTTATAAGTTTTTAATTGCACAATGAATCGAATCATGCCAATGTTAATTGAAAAATTGTGTTTCCTGGTTGACCACTGGATCAAATTATTCATAGTGACTTTATTGTGTTATTTATTCTCTTTATGCATCAATTTTATAGAATTAAAGCATTATATTGACATATCGCTTTTATTTTATTATTGCTTTATACGGTTGTGTTAGTTTTGATGTATGCATATTTGTCAAAGCTAAACTTATGTAAAGATTTCTTCTATAATCCTTTATTATTGTTGTATTAGTTTTGATAAATGCATAATTTTCAAAACTAAACTTTTGCACGAATTTCTTCTGTAAATCATTAGAAAAAAATCAGAGCTGCATTCTATGAAAATTATTTTATTAAAAGTTTTGTATTGCACAATTATTTGAAGAATATACGCACTCACTGAAAAAACTGTATTTTTTTTACCAATGGATCTAATTATTTTTGTACTGACTTCATCGTGTTGTTGTGTTGCATATATGAATCGATTTTATGGCACTAAAGTATTATATTGATTCATGGATTTTATTTTGTTATTTTATTAGTTTTGATATAATAATATTTATTTTATAGTGAACTTATCAGCTCAGAAGCATATGTTCCCAATGGCCATCACTCCTTATCTTGCTGGCGTGGCACCTCTGTATTTGAGCGTTAAGGAAGAAGAACGGAAACGAAAGGTACGAACTTGAATTTAAATTCCTTTTATTTCTTCAAAATAACAATCAAGTAAATTTTGTTTTTGAAAAATCATTTAAATTTCGCATAAATCAGAGTCTACTGCATTCGACATCTTTCAATTTATTTTTAAAAAGCATCTTAGGTTTTATTAGTAAATATTATGGTCGATATCATATAAAATAAAGGATCTTTCGATTTCGACTATAAGTAGAATTTAAACTGAAGAAATAACTTCATGTATATTTAACTATAAAATCTTAATTTAATATTTTTTTTAATTAATTAATTTTTCTACTTATATCTATCTTATTTATTCCTTTAAACAATGCCCAATATGAACTCGTCAGATAAAAGAAACAGATTCAAAAATCAATTTTTCAACTAAAAGGAAACATCAAAATTGTTATCATTAAATTATATAAATATTTATACATCAAATACAGAATAAATAAATATAGAAATAAAAATTTGATAGGCGTATTAATTGCATACAAATTTGTTTCAGCAATAATACGCAATAGAAATTTATTTCGCAAGTTCGTTTCTATATTTCAGCCAAAGGTAGTAATTTCAATATTATGGTAAAATGACGTTTATTTTCTCCTTAAAAAACTGTTTATTATAATAATTCTCTTATTAATACATGATTTTGTAATAAAATTATTTAGTTAATTTCACCATGTTGTGTGCAACAAAAACTTTATTATTGTTGGATAATATAGTTTTTGCGAGCTAGTTGGGTATCTGATTTGCGCTTCTATGTTATTGCTGAAACAATAATAATGTAATATTAATATTAATAATATGCCTCTATTTAATATCATCTAACATTTTACTTTTTCTAATACTCGTAGTGTCTTTTCGAAATAGATTTTTACATCGCTCCCATTTGTTTTATATAGCTATTACTTGGTAAGTTTTAATCATGAAATAATGCAACATTTTTATTCCGTATTAGGGTATCAATTTTCTTATAAAATACGTCAAAAAGGACTGTATAAAAATTTAAAAATTGTGATTTTTTCAACATTATGTTTTGTCGATTAAAGCAACAGGAAAAATTATTATTTATTTCATTTAAACCACTTTTCAACTGAAAGTATAAAATTATCTCTAATAGTTCAGAAATTCGATTTTAATTTTTCAAGCAATTTATTTGCATATTTCTGTTATTTTCTTTCTTCACATTTCATTTAATTTTCATTTTGTCAACATTTTTGCTTTTTTATTTTCACATAATGCATAATAAAATCATGTGGTAATTCAAAAACTGAGATTTCCTGAATCATCTAGAGTCAAAGTCTAATCAAGTAGATTGTACTAAGAAATCTCCGTTTGTATCAGCAATCTCAACTAGATATTTCTTAATTCTGTCCAAATGATTTTCAAAAGTAATCAATGTATTTCAACTGAATTTAATTGTAAATGTCAGTGATCAATATTATGTTTAATAAGACTAAGAATTTAAAAATAAATTGTTCAATTTAATAGAGCTCTAGTTATAACCTTAAATTACCTAGAAATGCATATAACCTTAATTAGCTGAGATGCGGGTACTAGTAGCTTACTTTGTATTATCAGCTTGGGTATTCTTTGACTTAAATAGTCTTTTTCTCTGCTTGCTGAAGAGCTAGTGTGGTTTTATTGTAATGCGTAGTTATTCAGCCCAATTGGGGAGGGAGAGAGGAATAATACGAAATTAAACTTCTTTCTCAGGTTATTGATTTCCATATTTCTGGCCCATAGCAATTTATCTCCTAAAGACTTTATTACTCATTGTAATAAATAAGTGGTTACAGTAGACTTTGGTCTTTGAGACGATGTTTTAATTCCTCAACAGAATATCTTATTTGAGAAATTAAATCTATGTGTCATGTAGACATTTCTGATTTTTACCCTTTATATTTCATAGAATATTTCTGTAGTTTATAAGCAACTATGTTTGAAATTACTCCATTTCCCAGGGATTATCAAACACAAACGAGTTTTTTTCATTTATCATTATTGTTCGTTCAATACAGTTTTTCCTATTTTGAATTTCGTGCATGCTGTCTTCAGGAAGTTTAATATCACGCAACATTTGCACTGGTAAATATATTAAATGGGTTCATCCATCATTTATATAATTTTTTTGCGGAAAAGATCCAGAGGTTTATATAATCCTATTTTTATAATACAGCTTTATCTTTCTTTTCAGAAAAGCAAAATTTATAAACATTTTTATAATTTTGAAATTTATGATATTTTTTTATATTCTGAGAGATTATGCATTTTTACAAATTATACACTGCACATTTCCTTCTGGATTTTATTTTCTTTTATTTAATGTGCTATCAAATGGCGTGAGCATTTAATGTTTGTTTAACAACTATATCAAGTAAATGTAAACACGAATAAATGCTTCATGTATCTATATCAGTTATTATTGAATATAGCTAAAATGTAATAAAAGTACGTATCCATTCATCCCGAAATCTGTAAACAAGAAACAGTTTTATTTTAGTGAATGAAATTCGAAAGGAAACAACAAATGAAGAAAGACAAGTACTTAATTTCTAAAACTAATGACCATAGCTTTAGCTTCCTTTTCTTCAAATGTTAAAAGAGTTCACAAATTTTTCGGCGAATATACTCTCCTGAAGAATAATTTATGACCAGCTCCACGATTTAAGAAAATGGAAATCAGATGACCTAACGGAAGTCATATATTAAGCCAAATCTTTCGCCTTTTGTCTTAAATCATTGCGGAAGTAATTGCCGCTGTGAAAAAAAATGGCGAAAGAATTCTCAAAGCGCTGAATTTTGTGGCAAAAAAAGCCATTTGTCTTCCAGTGATCTTTATCCGAAACGCATATCATTGAATTGAATAAACGACAACAAACAATAAACTTTTTAATTGGTGTCCTAGGAAAAGAAAATAGAATACAGAAATGCTGTTCCCCGTTGTTCATTATGAAAAATCTCCAATAAATCAATTACAGCGTTCTGAATAAAGACATCTCCTCTGAGAAATTAAGCTGATTAAATAAAAAAAAAGCTGAAAAGAAAAAGAAAAAAAAACACCTGTAGCATTTTTAAAATGTGTTTTCCGTTATTGGCTTTTAAGATTTAATTAATTCTATTTGAAAAAATATAGCGATTAATAATTTTGGAAATGATTGTGATCCATTAATTATGCTAAATCCATTGTAAACTATTTATATTTAATTACTCTTTTAACTAAAAAATTATTTTATAGGACGACAATAAATAAAAAAAAATTGCAATTTGGGTTTATTATAAATAATTTTTAAATGTTTCTTACTTTAACAGAATCTTTTAACAGATGTAAAGCATATTTAATTTTACTGTATTATAATTCAAAATACGTATATTGTGAAAGCATTTCGAAAAACAACTTCATTATCTTGAATACAATTTCAGTAACTGAATAAACATGCTATCTATTTTTAAGATGAAAATTTTCCCAATTGTTCAGCGTAGAATTTGATTAGAAATCGGTAATTGGCTTGTGTCAGTTTGCCATTCTGCTGCCAGTCTAACATCAATGGAAGCGCCACTTCAGTACTCTCAAACTGTTTACTTGTTTGCTTGCAGTTGAAGTTAAATTGTTTATTAAATAATGAATCCAATTTGGATCTTTTCAGCTCGAAGGAAATTGTTGGAAAGGATAAACTGATAACATCGAATCTAAACTTCAGCTTTGGAAGTTACTAGTCAATCTTAAAAGTTAATTTTATACAATTATTTCAATTAATATTAAAGCTTGAAATTGCAATGAAAGTTATATTTTCATGTGCTATATTGTTTAAGAAATATTAATGTCGTAAGTAGTTTTAGAAACAGTCACAAATATATTTTTGAAATTTCAAGTTTTTATTTCGGTTTTCTAAACATACTCCCTGTATTTTTCATGTCTCTATTCATACAACAGGAAATATTTCAAAATGAAAATGAAACTATGACAAAAGAAGTGTTTGATTTTTTTTATCAAAATATTCCAAAAAAGTATTTTATCGTTTTCTTTTCTGATACTTTGTTTCGATGGAAAAATTTATACTTTACCGTTTCTTCACAAAAATCTATCGTTTACGTTTTTGATATTTTGCTTCGATGAAAAAAAAACATAATAATTTTTTTTTTTACTTCACAAAAAGGAATCGTTAAAGTTTTTTAAAAATATGATTCTTTTTTATTGATTCCTACTCATTTTGAAATATCACCTAACTTCTGTTAAAGTGTTTATTCATTTTCTGTAATACCGTCCTCTTAATACCATTAAGAAGTCTGTGATTATAAATTGCAGCCGCAGACGAATTTCTTATTGAATTACTGTTTAAGCATTTAAATCAGAAAACGTTATTGTAATATTTTATAGAGACTACATGTCTCTCTAGTCTTTCTCTAGATGAAAGAGAACAAACTTTAATGAAAAGGCAGTAGTTAATTTAGATCAAAACGGATGAAGAGAATTTTGAAGAGCAAATGATTGATTGGTTAGAGAATTAGATTGACAAGCGACTGATGGATTAGTCATAACCAGATTATTCATCAGAATGCTTCTTGCAATTACTATATAACACTTTGTATGCATTACTTAGGTCAATTATTTTAGACGAGTAGTTTGCCAAAGTGTTTATAATAATTCTGCATTAGAAAGGATTATTCTAATTATTTCTATTCACCATACATTTAATTCAAATAGGTATTATATAATTTCTAAAGATATTTGATCACAAATGTATGCTCAGTATTTTATAATGAATCAATGATGTTAAAAATAATTAATAAAACGTCTCTAATGAATGTTTTACAAAAAGTTGATTATTTTTACACTTATTATTCTATATTTACTATAAACCATTTGGTACAAGCCTTTTAGTAAAATAAAGCCAGAGTATTAAATAATTAAATAATTGGTTTAAAATTTTAATATAAAATATGCAAACATTCATATTATTTATCAGGCAGGAAAATATTGCAAAAATGCAGTTACATGCCTCAAATTGACATCTGTCCAGATATTTATTTCTTAGTTCATTTCATATTCTGACTTGACCTCACGGGGATATCGTGTTAAAAATGAAAAATACTCAAATAATTAAGATTATTTTTTGTAACCGTCATCGCTCTTTTATCACAGTAAATATAACAGAAGGAATTCAAAATTTATAATCAACTCAAACAAAACCTGTATCACTCATAATGCTTTTAAATATTTAAACACAGAATTATAATGATCTGAAGATTAAATAACAGTTTTTTTATAAATACACTAATGGAAAAAAAATCCCAACACCAAGAAAAAATTATTGTACAGTAATGAAATTTTAGGAATACATTTGTCTAGGTAACATATTTAATTGATTAAAGTTTCAAGATCACAGGTAGAGCCATTGGCGAGAAGAGCCATTTCAAATGTGAAATGTTGGTACATTAGTAACTGGTGTAACCGCCAGAATTTTAAATGCAAGCGTGCAAACGTGCATGCATTGTGTCGTACAGGTGTCGGATATCAGTTTGTGCGATGGAGTTCCATGCCTGTTGCACTTGGGTGGTCAATTCAGGGACGGTTAATGCTGGTTGTGGATGACGCTGGAGTTGTCGTCCAATGATGTCCCATATGTGCTCGATTGGAGAAACATCTGGTGATCTAGCAGGCCAAGGCAACATGTCGACACTCTGTAGAGCATGTTGGCTTACAACAGCGGTATGAGGGCGAGCGTTATCCTGTTGGAAAACACCCCCTTGAATGCTGTTCATGAATGGCAGCACAACAGGTTCTATCACTAGACTGACGTACAAATTTGCAGTCAGGGTGCGTGGGATAACCACGAGAGTGTTCTGCTGTCATACGAAATTGCTCCCCAAACCATAACTCCAGGAGTAGGCCCTGTGTGTCTAGGCCGCAGACAGGTCACTAGCAGGCGTTCACCTGGCCTCCTTCTAACCAACAAACGGCAATCACTGCGACCAAGGCAGAACCGGCTTTCATCAGAAAACACAACAGATCTCCACTCAGTCCTCCAATGAGCTCTAGCTTGACACCACTCACGTCGCAAACGGCAATGGTTTGGAGTCAGTGGAATGCACTGTACAGGGCGTCTGGCTTGGAGCTGTCCTTGAAGTAACCGATTTGTAACAGTTCGTTGTGTCACTGTGGTGCCAACTGCAGCTCGAATTTCAGCTGCAGACGCAGTACGATTAGCCACAGCCCTACGCCGAATACGACGGTCTTCCCTCTCAGTAGTGCCACGTGGCCGCCCGGAACCTGGTCTTCTTGAGGCAGTACATTCCCTTGACCACTGCCGCCAATACTCATGCATAGTGGATACATTCCTGCCAAGTCTTTCAGCAATATCGCGGAAAGAAAACCCACCTTCTCGTAGCCCTACAACACGACCTCGTTCAAACTCATTGAGCTGTTGATAATGGCTTCTTCGTCTTCTCAAAGGCATCCTTGACTAACATTAACCCACTACGTCAAATCTCAACTGTAAATAACGATCACGAACCTTATAGCGCTTATTTAAAGCAAACCTCATTTGCATGTTCATAGTGTCGCTACTAGCGCCACACTTACGCGCTTAGCTCGAAATTTGAATCGACGTCATCTTTCAGATGTATAAACACGCCTACCAAATTTCGTTTATCTAGCACAGCTCTTTCCTAGTGTTGAGATTTTTTTTTCCATCAGTGTAGTATGTTATGATTTAGGTTTTTGGCACAAGGTCCAATTTAGAAATAGCTACACCATCCACAATGATTTTTAAACAATTTCATTACAAAGTGTGTAAATAAAAGAAGGGCGAATTTTCAAAATGTCGTTTTTATATATAACTTCAGGAGATATTTGTAATTTACCCTCTATCGATATACAAGTTTTCATTTCTTTAATTGTTAAATTTCTTGGAATGAATTTACATATTTGTTTTGTCCAAAAAGTACTCAATATGATTGACGCACACACTGTTCTTAAATGTTTGATCTCAGAGAATATCGTTTGGCTTATTTCGCTTGTAATTAAGAAAACTAATAAAACAAAATTAAATAATTTTCCTGACTCAAGTATGAATTTAATTCAATCGAAAAAAAAAATGTTAACCTTATTTAAGTCAGAGTTTATTTTTAAAAAATGTATTCTCATTTATACAAATTGGTAATTCCTCGTTTTGTTCATTCTATTATATTTTTCGTTTCTTTTCTAAATCTTCAACCCTTACATTACTTTCAAACTACTTTATCTTGCCTATATTTTGCACATGAAACGTGAAAACCCCCAAAAATATTTTTAATTGTTTTACAGTCCATGGGAATTTATTCTCTGATTTAAATGTGAATTTGAATTAGTAGTTATGCCATAATTTCACGAACCATCATTAATTTCTGATATTCACAGATTCTTTTATTTTTCTCAAGCTCTATAAACTTGGTTTAATTTAATCTTGTGCACATTTAACTAGAAATGTAGCACAACACTGACAAATAATGCCTCTTGCGCTTAAAGGCCGTGAAAAATTTAGCCATTTTAGTATTTTTTTTTTCAATCTTTTACTTAAAATTATAAATTCTACCATCAAAAATAATAGGATATCTTCATAAAATTGTTTTCGATATTGTATAGGCATAGCTTCAGTTTTTACTCAATGTTTGTGATACGCTAAATTCTTTTAATGATTTTAATGGAAAATTCGTCATTCTTCAAATTCTTTTAATGATTTTAATGGAAAATTCGTCATTCGCACTCAACTACGCTTCATAATTATGAATACTTCGATTATGCATTAAATAGCTTTTACTTTTTTCTCCTTTTTTTCCGAATGATGATTCTAAACAACAATACAAAAAAAATTCCTTCAAATTTTCATTATTCCTTTCAGACAAGAAAAATCATTTTCTACTCATAAAAAACATAAAACATCTTTTGACTTTTGTAATGATATTTCCACTAAATGCAGAAGCGGAAACTGTTTTCGAAAATAATTGTTTTTTAGACTGAAATCATCTGCCGATCTCCGCATTCTTATAAGTAGTATCAAATGGAAATATGTCATTGTTTTCCATTCAGAAGCAATTAGTTTTTTTGAAAACTAATCTTTCTTTTGATTCTTTATGTTCCTTATTAAGAGTTATTCTTCATTAGTAATTAAAAACACGAGAAAGTAACTTCGAAATAATTGCTGTGAAAATGAAGTTCAAAAACAAAAAAAAGACGAAAGTCAATTTTGAAAGGTAATAAGCAGTGAAATGATTCGGAGTTCCTATTTAATATAACATACAAAAGTTGTGAAAGAACAAACGTATTTGAGGAAAATATGTGAAACAAATATCAGGATCTTGAATTTTAAATGATTACAATAATGGTATCTCTTGTTTATTTGATTTATTCTGAATTTCAATTAATAACTTAGAACAAGATGAGTTTAAAATACTTTCTTTAAATAGTAAGAGTGATTTGCATATCGGGAACAAAATTAAAAGTCTATAATAATGAAATGTTATTTTAACATAAACAATTAACAATATATAAATATATATATATATTGAAATGAAAAAATATATATATCTGTTTACTTGTATTTAACTCATTATAAAGCCCAAATCTAAACATTTAATTTATATTCATGGAAATATTCAACAAATATAACAAATTTATGCCAATATTCAAAATTTTTCAAGATTGAGAATTAGCTATCAGACAAAGAAAGAAATAACAATGCATTCCATTTCCGTTGCGCCATCAGAAAAGATAATTAATCCTGTAAAAATATGGGTTCCGTGCCTGATGGATGTATTCATCAATGATGCACTGCATACTGAATATTTGCAAAACGTTCCTGTTGTCTAATCTGTTGTTGTTCAATGTCTTATTCTTTATAACCCATTATTTGGTCTGACAGTTTATAATTCAAACTTTGTTACCAATAGTTCTAGCTAGAGTAACATCGAGATAAGCTTGGCTCTATGTCATTCACAATCACTCAACGCCACATCCAGTAAGCGCCTTTCAAGTTGTTAGCCAATCTATTTAGATTTATCAATCACGAGTTCATCCACTCCACGCCCACTAGCAGCTTAGTGCTTAGCCAATCCATTTAGATCTATCATTCACGAACACTCCAAGCAGATTTCTCGACAACCCCAGAGGCAAATGCTTTTTTAGAGTACACAAATTATGCTTGCTCTCTCCAAACATGCCAGGCCTCCCCCTATCGAATTAACCCTTTCATTGGTCGCTTTTCCCAAATGACAAAAGGGAGATTTGGAGGTTGAATTTCTAAAGTTCCCCTTCAAGTCATGACACTTTTGACCAATTTTTCACCTTGTCAATCGATATTTAGAGCCATCATTCATTTAGCGAAAGAAAAATGATGACAAGGACTTATAGATTTTGGTTTTTAAAACTACTCGGATATCCAGATAACTCTGTAAATAACATCACAGAATTAATAATTAATAAATAATAATAACAAAATTTATAAATTTTTTATGATAATAATGTAATTTTATTAAAATTGTATAAATTTATTATATTAATAAGAGATATTTCTATGATGCATCGGAAAATATTTTCACTTCTTCAGCATAACACAAAAATTTATTTAAAATTCTGATATAAAATAAACGTTTTAATTCAAAAAAGCTTTATTCTATCAAATAATGTCGAAATCTGCAATCTTCATCATTATTATTTAATGTGTATTTGCTTCAATAAAGATTCTGAAAATAGTTGACAGTACCTTAAATAATTTAAATGAGAAATATTTGCTAAATAATAGCTACTTAAATTGCACAATTATCTAAAAAAAATCAGGCAGTTTATTTTACTTTACGGCTGAGAAGCTGGAATGGGGCCATCAATAGTGTGATTAAAGAAGTATTAAAAGTTTCACCTAAGAGCTATTTATCTGATATCCGGAATTATTATTATAGGAAATTTATACAAGATTCTAAAGATTCAGAATATTGATTCACCCAATAAAATTTCTTCTTAAAAAAACGTTTTTATATTGCAAAAGTCTTAAGTTAAAATGTCTACAAGATATATATTTGTGATAGTAAATTTTTCACTACTATGGATATCTTATTCTTTCTTTACCTTTAAAAATATATGTGAAACCAAATAGCTTGTAATTCAGCAATAGACAAGATTAAAAATATCAAAAATACAGAACAGTTTCCTTATTTTGCAAAATATAAAGTAAAATATTGCACTCTTTCTTGTCATCGGCCAAAGCCTGCTTGAAAAGAATGACGTATACATTAAACCATCCAATATTACAATTGAAAAAGAAATCTGACTGCAAGGATTTAAGTGCACTAATTAAAACAAATTTTGAATTGATTACATTGAAATAATTTACAAAATCAAACCAAATAACAAAGAAAAATGTATGAGACAAAAAAAAACTATATATAACAAAACGTAGAAAAAAATAGTGAGGACATCTAAAGGTAGAATGCAACCAGATTCTGTATACAGTTTATGGAAGACATGCAAAAATGTATTCTACAGTTTTTTTAAAAAAGTAGTACTGAAATTCGACAAAAGGAGAGAATCAGGCGTTGCTATTCTCATACCAAAATGGAAATTTTACAGTCGAGACAGATTATGCAAATTTCTTACGCTGACATGACAACTGCGCCAATCATTCATTTTAAAGAGGGAGGAAGTTACATTTAGTCAGCTCGGACTTTCTAATTCATTGTTGATTTTTGCTTTGTATGCATTTTATGTTATCTGATCGCGCTGTTCTCGTAAAGCCGTTTTACAATAGAAAGATTAATGCTACGCTTATCCTTATGGAATTTGGGAGGCTTCATAACTTACTTAAAGGTCCGATTCTCGCTTTTGCACTATGAATTATGATTAAAAAATTCGAGGAAACTCGATAGTTGAGAATTAGACGCGGTAGGGGCCAAAACACTGTGTAAAGCTATGCAATATCAGAAGTTGTTTCAAGCATGTAGTTTAAGAAAGCAATAGAATTGCTTTGCTCTAGGTGCAACATTTTGTGTACAAGAAAGATTATCACAATGAAATTCTTGCACTCGGTCCAGGGATGCCTAATATTGATTAATAAAATAATTTATTGCGACTTTTGGATAAGGTATGTAATTTATTTTTATGTGTGCATTTTTTTTTTTACTTAAATGTTAATGAAATTTTGTATAATCCATTTTCAGTGTGTCCGTTATAATTCTTGGCCTAATTTCTTGTTTGATATTGTCAAAATCTCTAATTGTCAGCTTTCGTTGTTATTTTTTTATTTACTTTTCCATGCTTTTTACAATATGCATACGTAATTATGTTTAATTCTATTCATGATTTAGATTTGAATCTCTCGAAATAAAGAAAATAATTCTGAGTCAATCTTATACATATTTTGTTTTCATGCATTATCAAAGCTGTCTATTTATTTCATCGTTATCGTCTAACAGAAATCCTCTTGATTCAATTACTAGTTTACAAAATATATTTTTAATATTATTGTATTAGTGACCATAAAGGAACAATATTATAATTTCAAAGTCTTTTTAATTAGTTATTATTCTTTGTTGCTTACAAAGTAAAGTAAGCAATAAAAGAATACATTGTAGACATTTAATAAATTCTGTATTCATTCATTCATATTATAATCCAGATATTGCTCCCTTCATTGAATCAAAATAGCTGTATTTTGAATTCATTAAATATAGTTAAACGATAAGTCAGAGTTATTGAAGTATCTGACATAAAATGATAGGAAATCGCTGAAATTATTTCAATCCCGAATCCATTTATCCAGTCTCGGTCAGCAAAGATAAGTCACTGTGAGTGAATGACTGTGAAAACTGCAATAAACTATGGCAATGGTGAAAACTTAAATTGACAATTGTTGCAAGTGTTTGCAAAATGTCAAGATTGCAGTGATTGATTACGGCAACAACCATGGGATTTCTCGAGTGTTCTGCACGTGGAGTGGACAAGGGATGAATAAACGGTGGACTGAATGAGCAGTAGCTCTTAACATCGTTCGGTTCACGTAATTCAGGAGAAACTGCTTCGGTTGCATTGGTTCCAAAAATTCCTAAGATATCTTTGATAGGGATAATTTTAAACCAATTATAGTTTTTTCGATTTGGCTTATATTCAAAAATGGGTTTAAGAGCTTATTTAATTTTAAAATTCTTTTTTAAATTAAAGATATTTTCCTCATTAGAAAGGATATAAAATACAATACTTTATTTCGAAACCCAGATGATTCTATTTTATAATTATTTCGTTTGCAGGTATTTCAGAAATTCTTGATATTAAAGAAAAGAACGCCTGCCACGTGTTGTTCATACAATAAAATTAAGTGTTATCTATTATGTAAATTAGTATTATATATGTAGATCAAAAAATTGTGTTATGTTATTTGTATTATGTAAAAATCATGTTATGTTATTAGTATTATCTATTATGTAAAAATTATGTTATTAGTATTATCTATATAGATCATAGGATACATTATTTAAAAATAATATTTGTTAATTTGGCTTAAAATAATAAACGGATCGTGCAAAGGAGTATGCCTATAAATTTCCTTATTTAAAAATCGTCAGCGTAATCGTAAGAATAGCAGTTGGAAACAAAATTGCCCAAAAATGAAACTAGTGTCGTAAAAAGGTAAAATTTTTAATCTTAAGATGATTTAAATTTTATAAAAGTTTCTGGAAGTTAAAAAAAACAAAATATTTGTTAATTTCTCATAATGTGAGGCTACAGATTCTTGTCTCGATATGAACAATTCACTGAAGACTACCTATAGGCATTGCTAACTCCCTGTTTTGTATCAAATGAAAACCACATAAAGATATGTAGTAAAATAAAACAGAAATCTTGAAAAATGGAGGTAGAGTAGTTCACTATTAACATAAATGTTAGTATTTTTTTTTTAAAAATTAAATAATAACAATGAAAGAAATAGTATGCAGAAATGGAATTAATATTGTTGAAATAGTAATTTTTGAATTTTAAGATGGTTTTAAAATATTTCTTCTGGAATCTTTTCCGCATAAGTTAATATGGAATACAATTAAAATTTCAGTTGATTTCTAATTAAATGAATGTTTAATTAGTTTTTTTACTTGAGCAGTTTTCTTTTAATCACAATTTTTTGTTGTCTTTTCAATATTTCGCACAAAATTTAGTTGAATTCAAACTAGTTGTTTCAAAGGAGATATGAAACATACATTATTCATATATGTATGTAAAAACATTATTTATGCATAATACATACTTTTTTATACATCATTCATACATGTATACACAACCACAATGACTTTTTAATAGAAATATTAGATTTGAATACCTAGTTCCGAAACTTCCATGCATTTTGGAAGTTCAGTTATACGAATTTCCATCTATCGGAATCGATATTGGTTAAAAAAGGAAGGTACCAAAATTGGGGAGGACAGAATAATGGGTGCGGCTTTATTATGGTAGACATGACCTTTCCAACCAAATCAAGTTATTTTAAACTCTTCTAGCTCACGAAAAATTCCTAATTTTTCAAAATTTTACCCAGAAGTGACTGGGAATTGTCTTATTTACGCAGCATCATTACATTGACTCCTTTTATGTCACTTTCATATATGTGTTAAGAATTTCAATTTTATTTTAACTTTAGAACAATTCGTCTTGATCCATTTTGCTTGCGTCATTCTGTCACAGGTAGCAATGTTTTACAGTTACTCAAATTTCATTCCATACCTTGTCCTTTTAAACAAATCCGGATCACTCTCGTCCAAGTGAAAGATTATAAACACTTTTCTTTTCACAGTTGGACTGGCCAGTTCTTCACTTCAAATTACTGACTTTGAATTCGATTACTTATATTATTCTTATTTTTAATTATATATTATTTCATCCTTTTATTATTAGATATACATTATGTATAACTAACATATGCACTAAATTTTATATAATTGGTATTTTTTAGTATGTTAATTTGCTTATTTCTTATCTAGGTTTACAATTTAATGAATTAAACTTAACTTTCTTTGTTCATCTGAAAAAAAGAATTACTTAATTTCTTAACTTTATGCATTCATTCGAATTTCTGCATATAAAAATCGCAAAATCTCTATTTAATCCGGATAGCTAGAATTCTATTGCATAATGAAGTACTCAGACATTATACTTTATCCTTTATCTCTTATCCTCATCTGTTACTTCTCTTTTCTTTTATATAATTTCATATAGCCCGCTTTAAAGAAAATATTTATTGGTTATTTTATATATCGGGAGATGTATCACGATACTATATGTGATTTGTTTTCAAAGATTCTGACTGCCAAACAGACCTTTTATGTCCCCAAACTATTATTGTTTGAGAGTCATTTTTATTCGTCTCGAAAACAAAAATAAGTTCATCTCTAAAGTTCCTTCCTGAGTGCTTTTTGGAACCGTCATAAAGGGAAACAAGAAGGCAGTTCAAAACTCTTTTTATTCCCCCTAGTGCCAGGATTGCCTTTCATAAGCTGAAAGGAAACGTAAGAAATTCTGAGATTTTATTTTTGGAATAATCCAAAGGACTTTTCCCTTAGGTTTACCGCTTTTCATACTTTCTTGTTTCTTCCCCTTAGGGTAAAGTAATCGGAAATGTCACTTATGACATTTTTTGTGGTTTTCTTGGCACAGTGTTTTTAACAGATTTATAGAAGGTCATTGGTAGTTTCAGATTCCAGGAGCTAGTGAACTGATTTTCAATCACAGCACAAAAGATTCCGGCATTGAGAACAAAATTCTGAGTCGAAAACATTTTATCTTGTGTATTGAAAATTTCAGTCAACTTCAAAGGCATTCGATCAGTTTTATTCCAAGCTACTATGTAAAGCACAAAGCGATTTCAAGACAGGTACTTTAGAAATAAAAATATAAAGTGCTTTTCACAACGTATTTTGGTTCAAGCAAATCTTTTAAAATGTAAACTTTTAGTTCAAAACAACATGTTTGGATGATTAACTCATTTTAATGAAATAATTTCAAGTCTAATCTATGAGAAAAATAGTTTAGTTGCATTGATGCCAAAAATATGCTTTATCCAAGACTGAAATGTTAAACACATAGGGATTTGAAGGCATGTTCCTTAGAAATATAAAATGCTACTCGCATGTTTTAATTCAAGCATTTATTTTCAAATTCTAAACTTTTAGGTCGTTGGAAGGCTTAATTCATTTTAATGAACCATATTCAAGTATAATCTATAAGAAAAAAACAATTTATAAATATATATGTTTATTAATTATATCTGTACTATTCCAAAAATAATTTTTATTCCAGTCTACTATGTTCAGCAAATAGCAATTTGAAGTGTTCTTTAAAAATAAAGAATATAAAACGCTATTCACAACGTGTTTCAAATCAAGAAAATATTTTAAAATTTTAGTTTAAAACAGCTCTTTGGAATGATTAATCAATGAAATGAAATATTTTAAAAGATATTTAATGAAATATTTTAAGATTAATCTATGACCAAAAATAATTTAGTTTGTATGTATGCTCATTGATACTACTTATACTATGCGAGAAATAGGGTTTACTCAATAACATATTTAAGTTGTGCTGGAATAATCAAATCTACTAAGCATATATTTCTATAAAAGTGTATTGATGGTGTTAAAATATTTTTCTTGAAATAAATGCATAACTGCTATATTTTAATTATTCACAGAATTTAACTTTCGTAATAAATGCTATACTTAAATTACTCAGAGAATTTATTTTTCGTAGTAAAGGAAGTATTTTTATTACTCACAGAATTTACTTTTCGTAACAAATAAAGTATTTTTTATCATTCAAAGAAATTACTTTTCGTCTACATAGTTATTCTTTCTTTAATTTCAGTCGAGTTGAATTGTTATCAGATTTTAAGTTTCGTGATAGAAGGTTGTATTTTATTAAGTCTAAATTGTGAAAACTTAGCTTCTAAGACAGATTATATTTTGTTGTAGCGAATCTGGTCTCATACGAATCTTCTTTCATTAGAAAATGAAGTCTAGACAGCTCATGATTCAAATTATGTTTTTTTTATGAATTTCAAACTGAGAAACAGGCTAAAATATTATATTTCCTTAATTTTACATACTACAATTTATGATTAGATTATGATTACTTACAACATTTTTTTCTTAACAAAAAATTAATTTCTATAGATTCATTTTGGCAACTTAGAGTATAGTTAAATAATTTCCACTTAAACAAATGAAAAAAAACATTACATCATAATATTCTGGTATAATATTAGATATGGTTCTATAATACAATATTTATTTTAGTTTTTTCATGATAGCTCTTTTTATTTAAGAATTCTCATTTGACAGATTTTTTGAATTTAACAAAATATTTAATATTTATTCTTTGTATTTATTTTAACTTTATATATTTTTGATTTATTATGTTGTATAAATTTTACATTTATATGTCTTGTTTATTAAAATTAAGTGTACATTAAGCTGTCTTTTTTCCTGATTTTAGCATTTGCTAATTGCTCATTGCAAAATATATAACAACCTATTAAAAATATTAAATTTTTCAATTAGGAGGAAACTTGTATTTTAAAATGCGAAATTATTTACAACTTAGAGTGCAAGATTTCTCATAATTAAAAAAATAAAAATTTCAATAGATTGTTATATATTTTACAATGAGAAATTAACTAATGATAAAAACAAAATACATACATCAAATCTTTTTGAAAATAGACAATTAATTTTGAATTTTATAATTTTAAAGAAAAGGATGCAAAATTATAATTACAACAATTCATTACTATTATTAAGAAGTATGAAGTAAGACCAAAATAATTTTTTCTCAATTAAAAATGAGTTTATAATTGTTCGCTAATGGAGGTAAGATATCATTAAAAGAAAATCAGGTAACATTTCACTCAAATTAATAGCTTAATTATGCAAATAAGGACTTTCTAGGTAGTTTTTACGATAATTAGTTGGAAACCCTATTTGCCAGAAATTTAAAATTTCCGCACTTCATTTAATATAGGTTTCATAAATTTAGTAAATGATGTATGAAAATTCTAAAATTAACAGTGTTTCAGAGTAGCTAACAATTCATTTGCCTGGGACAAAGACGGAAACATAAATTGTAAACCAATATCTGAAAGGATCATTTCATTTGCCTCATCACAAAGAATGGAAAAATAAATTTTGTCTCGGTTGTTGAAATGATACAATGAGTGTTCTTTCTACTGTTTTCGGTATAATTAATTACTGCAATTCTTTCCCCATAATTAATGAACCATTGTAAAGTTGTTTTGAATGAATTCATTTCTTTAACAAATTTTATTAGTCTTTGTTATCCGGTATTAGTAGATTGAGAAGAACATTACTTAGACTACTACTCAGTCAATTTTTGAGATCTGAAAGTAAGTTTTTGAAAACATAATTGAAAATAAATCTGAAATGTAAAACTAGAATGAAAAATTAACCCCTCAACAAATGATACAATATGTCTTTTAAATTGTTATGATTTAAAATATTGGTTGAGAGGTACTTTAAGTTTTCGTTTAATGAAAGTGCATGTGAGGTCAATAAATTTTTAGTCTTGATAAAGTATTTTGAAACACTTTGTTTTAAGCATTAATTTTTAAGAAATTAGTTTTAAACATTTACTCTGTGTCATTTCTGCAAAGAATTTTTTTTTTCTTTTCATTAGCATTTATTAGGAAATTAGGATGTGATAGCAAGACTTCTATCACATGATGTGGTAATAAGATTTTGATTAAATACGTTTAATAAAATTAGATAATTTATAAAAATTTCTAATTATTTACAATTAGAATCATTAAATATAGTTAGTTAATAGCATTTTACTTTAAACAAAACCTTTCATAAAGCGAAACACATTTTTGACAGTTATAAGATCCCTCAATGACAGGGAAGGGAAACAAAACAACGAGTATGGACGCTAAAATTTAATTAAAGGAACACTATCTGATCATTATAATTAGAAAAATGCCTACATAGCAAGAAATTTTATATATTTGAAATTAACTTTAATTAGAAATTAAAGTTAATGCAGGTAATTACACTTAATAATTAATTTTTACTAGAAAAATCTTTCTTCTATATTCTGAAGAGTTACTGCAGACAGTTACTATTCGTAGTTTATTCTTATTAGAAAAAAAGTCTTCAACTTGCTTCTTCATTTTTCAGAGTTACTACAAGCTGTTGCGATTAATAGTTAATTGTTACTAGAAAACTTTATTTTATATTCTTTAAGAAATATAAATATTTAGTAAAAGTTTGAAGAAATGTCATCTTACATAATAATTACACTACATTTTATTCTATATCAAAATAGCTGCTGTAAAACAATTAATATCTATTTTTTCAATATAACTTAATTACTTCAACTAATGAGTGTTAATGTCATTTAATGTACTTTAAAAATTACTTTAAAAAAAACTTCATATTTTTTAATACTTTGAATGTGAAAAAGATAAAATTTGATGTTCATCTCTCACTTTAATTACATTTTTTTAACCTGAGGAGTTAGGTTTTTCAGCAAGATTATTTAGTTTAGGAAATCAATAACAAAAATAAGTAGTATATCAACTTTTCATACTGAAGTTCCTATCTGTTACAAAAAATTAATGATCTTTTGAAAACATAGTAAAGCAAATAATCATAAAATCGCACAACACTGTAGATACAATTAAAAACTGAAAAAAACCCTCTTATAAAATAATAGGGAGTTAATTTCATCCTTTTTATGGCAGGGATTAATTTTGCATTTATTGAGATTTAATCTTTATGTAGATACACAGCAATACAATGCTCGTGTAGGTATGTATTGTTAAGCTAAATAAGGTGGGAACCTCACCATCCTGCTAATCCCTAATTGGCTTTCCACTACTTATTCTAATAATTCTCATTGACCTTGAAATTGCTAATAAGATTTTGTCACTCATGAAAATGCATGGATAGATTTGTGGAGCATTTCGATTTCTATCATAAGACAACGGAAAATTATTCTCCATTACAATATACCACAGTTTGAAAAAATTAACCTTTTATAAGGCCATTTTTAATAGTTATAATTTATAAAAATATTGTAAAAATCGAGATTCATTTAATAAAAATGATTCCTTAAGTATGCTTCAATTTCATATCTTTCATCAATATTTTTTTTATATACTTTCATTCTCAATCTTGATACCTTGAAGAATAGAAAGTTTTACAACTCCCTATATTTTATCTCGATATTTATTAGTAATCAATTTGATACCCCTTATTCGATTATATTGTTTCCCTGTTTATTGTAAGATATGTAAGTTTGAAAGATATGTTAGCATCGGTGTTTTCTGAATACAATATATTTTTTTGAAAATAAAGGACAAGTGTTTTGCAGTATACTTTACTAGGAAACTTCTGTTAGTCTAATTATGCATGTATTTTTGCAAAGAAAAAAAAATCCATTTAGATTAAATTTTAATTTCTGTATTTCTATAGAAGCTTTATTTTCTTTATTTAATTATATAAGTTTGATTTCATTCCTAACGCTATTTTAAGAATAAATAAAATTAGTTTGCGAATACAGTATTCGTATATTTTTCTGATCTTATTATAGCATAAAAAATGAAGTTATGCTTATGTAAACGTTGGGTTGGAAAAAACAGGGAAATCCATGTAGTGCACCAAACTGATTGAATAGCCCAGGAAAGTAATTTGTTCACAGAAGGTTCATTATTATAGTAAATGATTCACTTGCGTTTATAGAAAATTACCGAAATACCTAGTTTTGAAGGAAAAGATGCCAATATTTTGAGAATAATTTATTTTATAATTTAAAATGATTATTTCATTATCTTTAACTATATTAACTATAACTCTATTATTTAACTATCTAGGTTTCATATTTGTTTAAAAATGAATGAAATAAAAAGTATCTAACAGAATAAGATCTTTGAAACTCGTAGTAAAATAATACATTAAAAATTTGAAAATAAGTAGTAAAATAATACTTGAAAAGTTTGAAAATAGATAGTAAAATAATAAGTTAAAAATTTATTAATGGGTAGTAAAATATTAGGTTGTTCGGAAAGTAATTTCGTTTTTTCCTGACAAAGGATTTAATTGCATTTTTCTCACCCAATTTCATACTTAAACCGCAAAATCATTTTATGTTTTAAGAGCTGATATAGCAAGGCTTGAGTGTGAAAAAGTGCAGCTGATTCTTCGCAGTAGTTTTTGGATGGTGCCCTTTTAAATATGGAGAGCAATAAACAGCATTTTCGTCATTTTTTTCTTTTTTGCTATAAAAGGTAAAAATGCTGTTCAAGCCAGAAATAAATTAGCCAATATGTGTGGAGAAGATGTGTTAGCAGTACATCAGTACCAGAACTGATTTGCAAAATTTTTCCTTCAAATGAGGAGGCCAAAAACCACCTCGATCAGTTTTTTTTTACAGCAAAGACCAAAACTTTTATGAGCGTGTAATCATGTTACTACCAAAAATATGGCAAAAGGTATTAGACCAGAATGGCAATTTTATAATTTAATAAATAATTTATTCATTAAACGAAAATTTCTTTTCATTTTGACAAAAAAATACGAAATGACTTTCCGAACAACCCAATAATACGGTAAAAGTTCGAAAGTAGGTAAATAATACTGAAAATAATCTCTTATAGTTTACTTTTAGTAAACTATAAGAGAAGTATAAGAGTGGCTGTACATAATTCTAAGAGTAATATATTATACAAGCAACTATATATACATAACTGTAAGAATAATATACTGTTGTTTTTAGTAAACTATAAGAGACAAAACAATCGGTACATAATTGTTTTTAAAATAATGGACATTTTTCAAAATCCCGTTTCCAGAAACTCACACTATTTTACTTACAGGTAAACAAGTTAAAAATAACAGTTTATCTCAAAACGAATTAAGTTATTTTTTTCCCTTCTCTTCAAAAAATTACTTACAAAAGGGAAACGCTCGTTAATCTTGTCATCAACACGCATCTGTTGAAAAAAAGGCATTGTTTTTCGAAGCAGCAGTTTCGTGTTTTGCGCTGTTCAGATGATTAATATCGGTAAATTAAATCATTGCTAAAACAAATTAAAAAATTTTAGTCAATCAAAACGTTTAATTCAACTCCCCTACATAAAACTTTTCTCTTTCAGCTGTTATGTATTTCCAATCAGCGGTTCTTTCCCGAAAATGACCCAAATGTACATATATTTAATAAAGTATAAATGATTATCCAGAACTTAAGTTCCGTTACATATTTGTAACAAAGCTCCGCCCAAGATTTTGGAGTGTACATCAAGAACATTAAATTCGTATCATATATAAAACATTGACATTATATTTGTGAACTATAACTATGTAGATGTCATTAAATGAATGAAATCAGATTTTTTTTAAATCTATGTACTCTTCGCGTCCCTATAAAGCAGCTGCGATACAAAGAGTCATTTCATATTTTGTTTGGTGTGTATTCTTTGACCTTGCAACCTCTGATTTTCATAAATTTTTCACCTTTAATTTTTCTTCTTCTAGTAAGAGATTCCATAATGGCATTGCTTTGAAATAAGTTATCATCATTACAGTTCTTATAACCAGTTATTACATTAGTTATTTAGTATTTACAGTTCAAGCCACGCAACCTTAGATTTTCTAATTTTATTAACCTTCAAAGTTTTCTCTTCTACCTATAAACTCCGTGATGACATTGCTTTGAAATAAGTTATTATTGCTTATTAACCTCACATGGAAGGTAACTCAGTACGATGTCGCAAAAGATAGTGTCAAATTATGCGAAGTACCACAACACTGTTGTCAATTATGTATAAATAATCCAAAGCATGTATCTCAGTTAATAATAAAATGTTTTGTTCCATTACATTTTAAATGATGAAATTTGTTTTTAATCATTCAATTCAAAGAACTACAAGCGTTAAAGAAGTAAAAGTTGCTGTAAATGAAACATTCTGTCAAAATAAAAAATATATAATAAGTTTAGGTATTGGTTTCTGTCAAGCAAGTTAATATAAGTGATTAATTCTAAATCTGTCATATCTAATCTTTCGAATAAAGGCACATACACCACATGCTTAAAGATAATAGCTGTTGAAGTAAGTGAGATGTAATGGTAAGCAAGCAGTTAAAGAAAAAGTGTAATTGTAACTGTAAATATAGGTATTGTAGATGTTCTTAGCTTTCTTTATACATCAATTTCATTCGTGTAATTGTAACTGTAAATATAGGTATTGTAGATGTTCTTAGCTTACTTTATACATCAATTTCATTTAAGTATTTCTAAAATGAAATAAGCTGGTTGAAATAATTTTTGTCTCATAAAAGAAATTGGCATTAAAAAATGAAAGATTAAAGAAATGAATATTTTTCTTTTTAATTTTTGAACATGATCTTAAATAACCTATTATATCTTTTATAATTGTTAATTCTCAATTTTTTTTCAATTAGGATAAAGGACTTTAAAATAATTAAGGAACTTAATGTATTCAAAATTGTTAATACTAAAAATACTGCAAGAATATATAGCGTTTCAGCATTAAAATTTCATTTCAAATGACGGTAGTTTAGGATGGCGAATTAAACAGAAATCCATTATACTGGGTTGCATAGTCGCTCATTGTAAATTAACGTAATTCTTCTTCGTAATGAGATATTTCTCTTATCCTCGACACGTTCAGCAATGGTGATTAATTTGATTTGATTCGCTAGATCATCTTCTCGTTTCGACATTGGTCTTTACGGCACGCTCTTCATACTCCCCATCACAGTTTCAGAAAGCTCATTATTTCACAGAGAACAGAATGTCCAAGAAAAGCAATTCCAATATAATAAATTAGCAAAATATGTTCAGACATATTATAGTCTGTAATTTTATGAAACAAATTTGATGGAAAGGAAATCCAAAAATCATTAATTTATAATTCAAAATAGAAAATATATAGTGAGTTTTCTGAAGATGCTAAAATACTGAACAATAAAATATTATTTTTAAAAGTATAAGTAAATTGTTTTATTGTCAGCTAAACTATCCTAAATTTTTATTATAACTAACCAAAAGTAATTCAATGATTGAGAAAATAATATTAGTGGATTAAAATTTACTGTTTGGATATTCAAATTTTACTATTAAGTATTACTATTTTACTAATTTGCATTTCAACCAGCAGGAGTGCCCCCCCCCGAAAACTCTTTCGCCTATTTTCCACAAAAGATCATATCCCCCTCCCTCGCACATATAAAATTGTGAACTTTGTATAAGACCGAGACTGCTTCGTATGGTATTGCTGAGCAATAGTTAAAAAATATATATCACTAATGTGAATCTAGGATTTGCGTGAATCTATCAGGTAAATATGTATTTTGGGGGGCTTTTCTTCAAACAGATTGGGACTAAGATTGAACACAGAACTGCGGTTAGTCACAAGGTCACAAAACGAAATTCACAGATTTAAGTCATTGCGTTTATATCTATGCCTTGCCGGCGTCATGGTATAGAGGTAGCACGTCCTCCCCGTAAACTAAGCGTCCCGAATTCCAGTTCGAGCATGGTTGTTCTTCTGCTCTATCTGTGAGATGTGTGAATGTGTCCTTCTGTAAAAAGGGGTCGTGCAAGCGAATGAGTGATGGGTGATTGTCAAAGTCGTAGTTTTGATCCTAGTTGGCGCTGCTGAAACAAGAAAACGTGCTCTCTCTTTTTAAATAGCTGCTCTCGTAAGCGGGCTTATATAATAGCAAGTGCCACAAGAAAAGAGGCAACTATGTGAAAGTATAGATCTACAGACTATCAACCTTTTGACAGATTTAGCTCAAAATTTGATTAAAAAATTAATCTGCATATTAGATTCTAAGTTGGAATTCCAAATTTTATTTATCTCTTTAAATTTTGAAGTCATTTAGTTTACTTGAACTTGACATTAGAAGGATTTCTCCCTAAATATTAAAAATATATACAAATTTGGCCTGATGGCTGCATAATAATTTTCAGCTTTTTAGCTGAAAGTGTTTAAAACTTATTGAGTTCATTGACAGACAGACAGATATAATGACATAAATACATTTTTAGAACCCATAAAGGTCCGAAACAGGGACATTTGCCTTAATTCTCGAATTCTATTTTTTTCGGGATTACAATGCTTTTTATATACTTCGCATACAAAAAATAAAAATGCGTATAATTAAAGAAGCTAGGATTAGTATTCATCTTTTATTCAATGTTTATATCCATATTTATTGAGACTATTCATAAAAAAGAAAGGAAATCTAGACTTATTTTTATTCTCGAAGATTTATTGATATCAGAAACATTTTTCACTCAGTCCGTTAACTTTAGGTAAATTCTATAAGTATTATAATATGCACAAGCATGATAAACTCACTGCAAAAGTAAAAAAAGGAATAAGTTGAAATGTGAGATACTTTTCATTTCATTCAAATTTTGTTAAACCTATACGAATTCGACATTTATCTTAAATGATCATAAACCAAACACAGCCATTCCGATTACTCATAACCGAAAATAAATCAATTGAAACTTGTGATAATTTTCTCAATGGAAGTAATTCATGCTCAAATGACACCCATCAAAAGCGGTGAACCATTTTAATTTTGGAATCCATGGCAGATCTTGCTGGTAAACAAATGATGTGACACTTGAAAAAGTTAAAAATAACAAGCGGTTATGTGTTAGATGGCAAGCAAAGTTATTTTAATCATTTCGCTATGACTTCACACTTTTTGACTTCATTGAGCATAAACAACACATAGAAAGCAAATACCATCTCTCGAAACGCACTTTCGCAGGATTATCGTGGAATTGAAGCGATAAAAAGAGAAATGAAGCAGCAATTTATCATACTCCTGCAACGATAATGTCGCAATAAGGATTCAGTTTTTCAACTACAGAAAGATAAAAGGTAATATTTGAACGCTATCGCTTATTTATGTGCTATAAAATGAGCGGCGGATTAGACAGTGGTTTCTTAGGGTTGTTGAGAGGTTATCACAAGCAGTTCATTAATTATTTTTATTTTCCTGATTAATAAATAAACAAGTTTGAAAAATATACAAATTATGTAATTTATTGAATATTAGGATAATATTTGCACTTGATAATCTGTCAATTTTTTTTAAATAATTGAACAAAATGTGTTAATAATTGTTCAATTAATTCACTCGGTAATTAGAATTCTTCGAAACATTGCATATTGTCTGCAATAATATAGAGTTACAAGAAATAAATAGAAAAATACATTTTCATAAAGTTAACAAAAAAAAGTCTTAGACTAAAAAAATGTAATAAAATGTAAAAGATATGTTGAAATATGAAAGTAAGCTGTCTATTCCATTAAAATAGGGTGAAATATAATTTTCTACTTTTTATTAATAATTGGACAAGTTTCCTTAATAACAGTTCCATTAATTCACTGGGTAATTAAAATGGTTAGAAACAGCGAATATTTATTTCAATAATCTGTAGTTGCAGAAAATAAATTTTAAAAAATTACATTTTCATAAACTTATCAAAAAGAAAGGATGCACCTTAAAAACAATTAAAATGTAAAAAAATATGATGAAATGTAAAATTAAATTGTCCAAATTAAATTTTTTTTTAAATTAATTGTCCAATTGTATATTAAAAGAGGGCCAAACAATGTAGTAAGAATACCTTCTACAAAATACAAAAACTAATTAAAAGCTAAATATGTATTGTCTAAAATCCAAATATAAATTTTCAAACAAAAATAAACAAATAAATAAGTTCTGAATTCAAGGAAATCAAAGAAATATCTTTCGTGAATTCAAAGAAATGGAAGCAATATATTTCGGGAATTCAAAAAATAGCAATAATATCTTACCTGAATTCAAAGAAATAAAGACAAATATCTCCCATCACTTCAAGGAAAGTAAGCAAATAGAGGTCATGAATTCAAGGAAACGGAAGCAAATATCAATCATAAATTGAAGAAAATAGAAACAAATATCTATCGTGAATTCAAGGAAAAAGAAGTAAATACAGGTCTTCCCTTTGGACTCTCCGTGGGATTACCCAATGTTTCTGCTCAAACAAGATGAAATCTTACCATCGCACATGCGATAATATTATAAAAGACGAAACTATCCTCGGGATAATTAAAATTCCAAAAGATTATATCATATCAAAAATCGAATTATAATACCAATGCTATGTATATACCAGCTTGTATACAAAAAGGAAATAAGATTATTGATACTGGAAATGCATCTCGAGCAAAGAAAAATTTAAATACTTGGTTCTTTCTCAAAATTTTGACTTCTAATATAAGTAATCAGATTATATAAGTATTGCCTGAGGTATTAGATTCAGTTTCCCAAAAGATATTCCTTAAAATATTAACAATAGTTTTATTTAGAATAAAATTGTCTTTTATGTAACAACTGTTATATATATAAGCTTTCTGGGGAATCGCCCAATGTTTCTGCTCAAACAGGATAAAATATTACCATTCAACAAGTGACAATAATATTAAAGGAGAAAATACCCTGAGTTTAATTAAAATTTCCCATGGTTAAGACCCATGAGAGGAATCGAATTATAATCCTAATAATATGTATAAAGCAGATTGTTGTATAAGAATAGTAATAATCAGAGAAATAAGACTCTTGATACAGTAGATGCATCGTGCATATGGAAAAATTTAAAAGCTTTGTTATTTCTCAAATTTTTGCATCTAATACATGAAATCGGCTTAGGGGAATGCTGTCTGAGGTATTAGTGTCAGTTACCCAAAAGATATTCCATAAAATATTAACAACAGTTTTATTTAAAATAAATTTTTCTTTTATATAACTATTGATTCCGTTTTCGAATTATAGTTCCTTTTTTAATTATACAGAGAAGAAGAAAAAAAGGAAATGAAACACGCACACACATATATATAGTGAATTCAAAGAAAGAGAAACAAATAAAAATCTTATGGGACAAAATTATTCAAAGTGAAACTATCCTCAGGGTAATTAAAATTTCCCCTGGTTAAGGCCCATAAGAGGAATCGAAATATAATCCTGATGTTATTTATATAGCAGCGTGTACACGAAGATAAATATGACTTTTGTACCACAAATTCTTAGGGATTTCTCAAATTTTTGTCTCATAGTAAACGAAATCAACCTATATAAATGCAGAGGTCTAAGGTATTAGAGTAAGTTCCCGAAAGAAATTCATTCAATTATTAACAATAGTTTTATTTAGAATAATTTTTTTTCATTTATACAACAACTACTGATTCCAATTTTCGAATTAAAATTCTATTCTTAATTACGAAGCGAAGAAAAAGAATGCTTATGAATAACGAAGCCAACATGTATTTTCTGATTCCGCACTTTTTTTAAAGTCAAAAGTTGTATTCAGCTTCTCCAACTAAATTAGTTTGAAAGAAAAGAATATATTTTCTGGTTGGATGGAAGAAAACCTATAGAAAAATGTAAAATAATGTTTTGTACACGAAAACTCTCAAATCCCAGTTAGATTATAATTTAATGAAAAAAATCCGAATTAAATGACTCGAATTGAAAGAATATCTGAATGGAATTAAAATATATTCTGATTCACGCTTAAGACTGATAAAAAAAAGTCTGAACATTCTTTTAAATCTTTTAAGATTTGTCTCCCGGGAATTTCGAACGCTCAGCAAGATTTCTATCAAATTAGTTAAAATCGTGGAATTAAGAGAGAGAAAATTGAAAATGAACCAAAGAACATTTTTTTTTCTTTTTAACTTCAAATTCTGCACCTATATTTTTTTCACTTTTTTCAAGATGGAAAAGTTTAGTTTAGAGAAAAATTATTCATTTATGTAAAATGATTAATGATTCTGAAATTTAAAGAAATGCTTTGATATAGTTTGTCTCTTTATATAAAAGAACTTATTTCTTTCTTTTCGGCTAATTTTTGCTGATCTTAGAAAAGCGACCAATTATCTCAAAATAATTCAAATAATTATTTTGAAAAATATTTTTAATTGCTTATTTCAAATTTTAGAAAACCTTTTGTTATATGATAAGGAAAAATACTTCACTTCGGAGTTTATATTTCCGATAATCAGAAACAAAATTTTCAATTTTTTTCAATTTAAATATTTTTGTTTTTAAAATGTAGGGACTATAATAATTTTAGCAATGTGTAACCTAGATATTTCCATAATTTTTATTTATATTTCATACTAACTAAATAGCTTAAATCTGGCATTATTTTAAAATAATAAAATGAAGAAACAAGCATAGTGTTATAAACTCTGAAAAAAATTCATCTATTCTTGATTTCACATAAATAAAGTATTCAAAAATAACTTTATATTCCAGCAGTCATATGAAGATTATTGTCAATAAACCTTTAAGTAATTCTGAATTTTTTAAACGATAAATAGTTTTGCTTTCTTTATTTAATACTTAGGAATTCTATTTTAAATTAACTTCTTTGCTTTACTTTAAGAAACAATTTAAGTAATAACTCTTATTTAGGTAAATATAAATACTGTTTGTATAATTATTTTCAATTTTTTACAGTAAAGTCTAAGAAATTTTCTTGATTTCAAGAATTAAAGCTAAAATTAATTTGAAAATAACACTACACACATTAAAATAAAAGGAAAATAAAAATTCAATACAGGCGAGAATACTACTTAACGTGGAAGAGATGAATTTGTTTCAGTAAAATACTTTTGATATTATTTATCTTTGTATTTTAACGAAATTTTTTTACTTTACAAAATAAATGCAATATATTATATTTTATTTTGCAGTAAACAGTTTGTTTTGAACAATATTTATCGATAAAAGGTTGTTTATCATGATTCTAGACTAATAAATAACCTTCTTCCACAATTTTATTATATTTTGCTCCTTTTAATACTGAACTTTGGCATTTTCTTTCCCATTGAATTGACCACACGTGCCATAAAATTTCCTGCTTAACTGCGCAGTTTTTATATAAACTGAGCAATGTTCCGAGCAATTTTTATATGAGCCCTGTTATGCAGTATCAATAATCCTTCGAATGACCTGAAATCGAATAGAAACCCATATCTTTACCTCTCTTTATACAAAAGAGAAAAGGAAACCAAAGAAAAACAAAAATGAAATCCTAAGCTGCTCCTCAACGACGAGTCGTTACGACTAAAGCATCTGCAATTTTTCCCCAGCGTCAAAGTAATCCTTTGCCGTGCATGACTCATCCTCACTGTAACGTAAGGATTTGATTTGAAACCCATGCCTGTACTGTAAGGTGGCCATCATCAACGGAATGATGCCTTCATTATTATTTTGAGCATCTTCACATGAATGAAGGCAGTTTGCAGTACGTTCCATGCATCTCGACGAAACAACTTCTTTGCATTTTGCCTTTCGTTTTACATTTGGATGTCATAGTCTTTATTCTACCAAATGGAGCATTGCGTAAAAAATGAATAGCGGAGACTTTATTCTCAATTCCACAGCAGTTTCAATTTTCTAAGCCATTTTGTGTTAGTTTTAAGACATTCAGTTGTCATATAGTTCTGCTTATAATAGGAGGAGGCCGTTCTTGCGGAATATCTGTTAACGTGGTCTCTCGGGAGTTTTCAAATAAGAAATGTCAGCCGCATCTGCTGGTGAATTCTATTTTTCATCTAACTTTTGGAAGCTAGAATTATAAATATATAAATCTAAACTCGAAACTGGAAATAGTAGAATTTAGTTAACCAGATTAATGTGTGCATATCTATTTTATCTGTTTTTTTTTATTTTTTAAGAATGGTATTTATAATATCTACCAATTTAGAATTCTGATAGATAAACCCCGTGTGAGGCTTTCGTTTTTCTCTGTCAGTGTTTCTTGTTTTTTATGGTTGTCCACTTTATTATGTATCGGAGAAGGTTAACAGACAATAAAACAGTGTTGTTCGCGAAACAAGATAAGCAAAGGAAGCATATATTTTACTGTGCAAAACCCCAATAAAATAGTTATAGATAAATATAGGTAAGAAAATAAAACGTAGATATACTAGAATATAAAAATAGCAAAAATTCAATGCTCAGATTTAGATATTGGTCAAAAGAAATCGATAGTAGGAATTTCTAGATTGTTTTTAGATTTCTAGACTAGATTTCTAGACTGTTTTCTACATTCAGATTCAAGATTCATATCAACATCTTCATGTACTCTTTAACACATCTATGTACCCAGACGGTATGAAATCTACCGAATACTCAACAAGAAAATCGGTGAGTTTGAAGTAGTGAGAGTTTTTGCTAAGATAGCAGGTCTATTATTTAGCTTCAATCTAGGAGAAACACCAAATATGATTATAGGATTGTAAATATCCCTAAGTGTTTCTGTGTTTTGGGCAGCAAAATTATTTTCTTTTTCATTGAATATTGTCTTGGAAACATATAAAAAATGAGAAAGAACTTTTACTCTTTCGCTAGAATAAAGAAATATCGTCTAAAACTCCTTGACCGAAATATCGTTTTTTATCGAGTAAGTAACAAGATACCTTGGAATGTTCCAAGCAGGGAGTTATGCAATATATGCATAATAAAAATAAAATGAAAAAATGAAAAAAAGATTAGCATTTTAAAATAGAAATAACATTAAACGGAAATTCTATAAAAAGAAGCATGAATAAGTCTTTTTTATAGCTGTTTTAATAAAAAGGTTATTTTTATGAATCAAATATTTGATTTAAGATCATTGGTTTCTTCAATCCCGTCGTTTCTGTGTAATATGCTGAAAAGTATAAGTAAAGCGAAAATAAGTCTTGTAGAGGCCCTTCCAAAATATTAGTGTTGTGGCTTATCCTTTTTCTTCTTCAAACTTCCAAAACGTATTTTTTTATTGATTTATACCCATATCTCTCAACATACAGTTTTAAAACTTCAAATATTAAGACAAATTAATGTAACAGATCTTTTAATTGCGGATCGTTTTGAAGAGAATTTGTTTCAGATTTCCGCAAATAAAAAATCAACATGAGAATTTAAATAAAAGCTAAGAAACAAAATGGTAAAATAAAATTATAGATGTTTTAAGCACAATTTTAATACTCGATTACAAAATTCATCACTGTTGATCTGTAAATCACTCGACCATCTGCCACATAGATCTGAAAATCATAACAATTATACTCTGCGATTTAAAAGATATTTGATATTTTTGATATATTTCGATTTGAATAAGATCAAATGAAAGCCCCAAATGAAATTACTCTAAAAAGTAACTAAATTAAATATCTCTAGGTCTCAAAGTTTGCAGAAACTAAAAAGATATCTACACCAGATATTGATAAGTATACCGAATATAAAACGACAAGGCAATAAAAAGTAAAAAATAAATAAATAAAATAAATGAGATTGTCATCCCATCGTCCAATAGTACTCTACAATAAGAGTATCACGAAAAACTCGAGTTATTACTAGATGTGGATTCTGTCCATGACTCCATCACAACATAAGTGATAAATTGGAGTCGAGGGAATGCCTATAAGAAAGAATGGTTAGGAGCAGACACAATCATCAGTAAAAAAGAACATCTACAATATCTTATCAAACCAATTCGAAATATGAGTTCAGAGTAGATTGTTGCAATTTCTTAAACTTATTTGGCTGTATATCAATGATTAATAGTATATGGGATAATATTATGCTACTTAATTATATATATGTAAGATAAAAAAAATAATGTAGATTTAAATCAATCTCTTTATTGAAATTTATGTAACAAAAATCTATCATTCTTCATACTTAATGAAATATTATTCCAGTTAGAGTATTTTCGAAGATATAGTTGTAAAATCAATTTTCTGGCTCTCAATGCAATCGAAATAGCAGAATAATAAATTGGAGAAATTCTTCTGCTTATGAGAATTTTCTAACTAATTATAATATGCAAAACTGCAATAGAAGAAACATATCTTGAATATTAAATAGTTACATTAACAAAATAATTCATCATTTTCATACTTATAATTTTAAGACTAACAGTCAACTCTTAGTACATGCATATTTGTACAACGACCGATCAAGGTAACTGTACCAGTTTTGTGATGAAATCTTTGAGATAAAAAATTTTAATATAAAAAAACATTGATCTTAACGTGGAAATATTCAATAAGATAACCTGATGGTAAGAATTTTGCTAAAATTTATTTTGTATATTTGAATAAAATTATTCGTCTTTGCAGAAAAAACTTATTACACATGTTTATCCCTTTGATTATGAAAATAAGACAGACACATCAAATATAAAACATTATCATTTTTGAATTGGAGATTGAAAGTTTAGTAATCATTGTCGTAGAATATGACATATACATATGTATGAGATACATCATAATTTCTGATTCGATATTCTTATAAGGCAGCATTTTTTTTCTCCTGTTTCCTCCTCATTATAATAGATAAAAGTAGACTACACACCTACTTCAAAATAAACAAAAATAACGCGGAATAATTATTAATAAAAAGTTGGTTGATGTATTTAATATAAAAGATTATGAAGTTAGGGGTGAAAAATTATAGCATTATCCGTTTATTTTTAAAGAAAAAATTTATAACCGAAATTTTTACCTGTCATGTTGCATTTACTATTAAATATACGCATGTTTGCGATTTCTAGACTTCCGCGGTGGCCTAGTGGTAACGTCTCGGTTTTGAAACCAGGTGTTTCAATTCGAGAGCTGATTCCACCTAAGAATCATCGTATAAATGGGTCTGGTGCAGGGGGGGGTAATATCCGTCAGGGCCAAATGTGCTCCCTCTGATGTAACGTAGAAGTTTGGAGAAGAGGCGCCAGCTCAAGTGTCGTTATCGTCATCTGACCATGATTCAAAATAATGAAATCCATCCTAAAATAGTCCTTGCATTGCTTCAAAAAGGCATATTAATATAACTAAACTAAACCAAAACTTCCAAACAAATCTGTAGTAGACATGCTAGAGGTCGAGGTATTTTGATGCAATCAAGAGTTTTATTTTTGTTAATTTATTTCTTGAAACACAAAAGACCTTTTTATATCCCATCTTGAAATATTTTTATTACAAGTAATGATTTGATCCCCTTCTTTGTTGATGAGAAGATAGGATATGAGATAAAGAGAGATAAACAACACTCATTTAAGAACAAATCCGGAAATCCATACCATTCTTTTATATCTCTTTACGAGGAGTACTTTACTTTTTTCTCGATGAGTATAAACTTCAGTGGTTGGATAGCAGGCATAGTTTAAATATTATTAATTTTTATTATATGCTGTTATCTCCAAGTATATTCATGCTTAAATTATACTTCATGAGGACACATTTAAAACCTGGAATTACACGAATCTTTTGACAGCATTTCCTCGAGGCTGAATCAAGACTAATTTGTAATAAATGAATGGGTATTTAATATTGTAAAGAAGGGATTCGGTGAAAATCCAGAACAGCTTAGAATCTCCGTTTTTTCAACTTTTTATTCTTTTATATGTCAATAATATTGGGAAATTAATTTGATATTAAATTAGGCTTATAGTAAGGTGTTATACTGTTTTATGGACTCTGTGTGTTCATGTTTAAATAATACTAATGTGTACACATTTAAAACCTAGACAAGCATGAATGTTTTAACAGCAATTCCTTACAAGTCAAATCAAGACTAATTTGTAATGAAACAATAGGACACTTAATGTTATAAAGAAATGGAATTGGTGGGACAGAAAATCTAGAACAGCTTAGAATCCCCAAATACATCTTTTCTTTTTTTTTCTTTTTTATCCTTATACGTCAACAAGCTTGAAAGATTAATGAGATATTAACTTTGACTTAGTAGCCCCAACTTTTGGCACGTAATCAAACTCCCTCACTTATAATTTCCAAGTCCATTTTTCAAGCTACTTTCTTTCAATAACAGCTAAGCTTATTTTTTTTTCTCAAAATTAGAAATAATACATTTATTATATCGTAATCTATATATTTTATATCGCATCTTACATTTTTAAGAAATGATAATTTTTTTCCTTTTTAAAATGATTTAAATTCATGTTGAACTTGTATAAAGTTACAACACTCCTTCAATTTTTAAATGAAATTCTAAATTCTTTTACCACTGATGTTTTACGGTTGTTTTTCAGACTTTTCTAAGGCTTCGGAGAGTTTTCATTTTCTAAAACACAACTGCTAAATTTCTGATCATCTGCTGATTTCCAAAATTTGCATACCATGTTTTTTTAACCCGTAACTGGAAACCTGAATTTTCTCAAGCGACAAATTACTCTTTTTACTTATATTGCTTTATTTTTCTTTTTTTTTTTTTGCATTTTGTGAACAAAATCAGAATTTATTTTCTAAACACAATACATTCTGGAAATTACGTGGTTACCAAAAATATTAACGATGCTAAATGTTATAATATTAAATGTTGGGAAATTTTATAAGAAAAACCTAGTATTGTAACCTAGTAATATTGTAATCTAACATAAAAATATCTAGTAAACATGAGTATTTACTACATTTAGGTATAAATGAATTAAAATAATGATAATAACTGTTAGAATTTAGCAAACAAAATTGAAAAACATGATATTTTAAAACCTTATTTTAAGAATATCTTTATTCTATTTGCGTTATTCAATTTAAAAGTAGTTTCAGAGAATTTTAAAAGACACCAATCCCAGTAAATAACAACAAAAACTTTGAAAATGATTAACTCATTTATATTCACGTATTCATACATATACTTTTTTCCAATATACTGCTGAAAAAACAATCTGAAAGTATGAGGAGAAGATTATATTAAACGACAAAATACCACATGATAATCAGGGTTAATGAGCAACGTGAAGCTATTTTGACTCCCGTATCCATTAATAGGTTGAGAAACTTGACATTAAAATTATAATGTTGCATTTTTCATTATTTTTCTATCATAAAATTATATACATTTGTACAATAACAATTTTGTACTGACTTAATTTTTATTTGTATGAAATCCACATTGTAAGACTTTTTAATATTAATTATAATTATACTAGCTTTATAGTTATATAATGTGCATCATATAGTTACTATAATGTGTAACCTAAAGTCAGGCAAATAAAATTGTAATTTTGTTAGCTCATTCAAAACAATTCAGTAAAAGTTACAAAAGCTCCTCTTAGAAGTAATATATGCTTAAAAACGCCCTTCCCGCTGGTGACATTTTACTTCCTCTTTGTAAACATGATCTTCTGAAACTGTGATTAATTTTCATTTGCCCAATATGTTTCCATAATACATCCAATTAATTATAAATCCGTGGTCATTTCGAGGAAGTAATAATATAATATTTCAGGGGGGGGAGAATGATTGAATATAAGAATCTTCGTTCGTTTTTTAATTTGAATCTTCATTTTTAATGCAAGTTAATAGGATTTTCTAACATAGTTTTCGGTTCAGGAAAAAAAAAATCCGATTTATCTCGAAGCTGAATAGCTATGGCCAATCCAATCATCGTTTTATAGCATGGAATGGCAAATTCATTAATCTGAAATGATGACTCAGTGCATCAGCAATTATTCTAAATTTGTGATGTTCATAAGAAATTCATTAGAAATTTTCTTCTTAAAAAAAGCATATTGCTCTGTAAGGGAGTAAGAGAGTGTAAAAAACCCTCTTATTTTAATGGCTGGATGAAAGACGAGATATTAGCTGAAAATAATGACCAATTAGTTTTTTTTAATGTAGAATTAAAGCAACAGCGAAATTTTAGGAAGACATTTTTCCCGTTGAGCTAAATCAGCAGTTTTAAAATTTCACCATTTGGTACATTATTATTACTATGTTCGAATTTTTATCTTAAATTAATAAAAAGCGCATTGCCATGCATTCTATTACTACTGAATAACCAAATGTCAATTATTTATAGAGAATTTCATTCAAGTTATTTATAAAGGAATGGCTTTCTAAGCTGGCGAAATGAGTATTGTTGTTAAAGAAATGTTATTGAGATTTATTCACAAAATTACTGAAGAATTATATTAGCATCCTAAAATTGCATTGAAAGATCTGAATAATTCTTGCAAATGCAATGTGTATCTTTTTTCCCAATTCCTTTTTTTATTTTAAGCTTCAGTTCCATCTAGATGGATATGTAGTCAGTTTAAATAATAAGTTAGTCCATTACATTAAACTTATCTTTGGTTAGACTTTGCGTAGGCGGAGTCTAAGTACATTTTATATTCAAGCAATACATGATTATTTGAACAGATACCTGTAAAATTAAGTTGAATTTTCTTAGAGACTTCCTGTTTGGATACGAAGTAAAAGTTTATTACTTGTTCTTGCATGATTTAAGTCTTACATTAGTGGCATCGTCTACTATTTAAAAGGCACGCGATTTCAGATTAATTTTTAATGCTGTGCAAATAGAGGAAAGGAAAAATTTATATTGATCAATGGCCACTGTATTGAATTCTCATGAGATTTTATGGAAATATCAATGAAACAACTATCAAAGTAAATTCTAAAAGCTACTGATCCGTTGGATCATTTTAGATAAAGTAATAGAAAACTATTTTTGCTACAAATTATGTTTTATTGCATGAATTTTTCACTTAAACTTCTTAAATATTTATACTGTATTGAATTCTCATGAGATTTTATGGAAATATCAATGAAACAAATATCAAAGTAAATTCTAAAAGCTACTGATCCGTTGGATCATTTTAGATAAAGTAATAGAAAACTATTTTTGCTACAAATTATGTTTTACTGCATGAATTTTTCACTTAAACTTCTTAAATATTTATATTTTAGCACATGTAGTAGAAATAAAAGATGTTGGACAGGAAAATATTTAAAATTTAAACGGCAAAAATGTTTCTTGCCAATCCCATAAAATTTTAAGTGCTTTTCTGAAAAGCGTTTCACCAAAATCCAAATAAAGGAATGAAAATGAATAATTTTTCGTTTTATTTATGAGGTTAAATCTTCGATAGGAGTTATGAGGCTTACCCTACTTTGTGAGCCCTTTTTAACAGGTGATTAGAATCACTCTATCGAGAATAAATTATCTTAGATTCTCTCTAATCTCTTATATTTAATTTGACAACTTCATATTTATAAAAATAGAAATTATTATTGATTTTTTTTCACTTTTTACAGTATTTCTCAATTTTTTTTAATGTTCGACGAAAATACTCTATTTTAATATTTTCAGAATGTGAGTATTAGTTAGTATATTAATTGTAATAACCTATTTATTCCATTGCTGGTAATAAACTTTGGAGCAAATTGATTTCAAACAACCTGAATATTTATAATATTGAATACAGAATAAAGATTAAAAGATTAAAAAATGATAAAAAAGGTTATTTTATTTTCGTACATTGATAAATTCATAATTTCATGCTCTCTAAGGCTATTACTATTGAATCTATTTAAATTCATGATTCATTTCAATTTGCATTTTTACAGGGCTTTCACGATCTTTCAAGATTTTTTTATCTAGCAAAAAACAATGAATTCCGATCTAGAATAAATGAAAAAGTCATTCACCAGAAACTTCAAAGGCTATTATAAAATTATTGCTGCTTTCTATCTAATTTAAAATTTCCTGAAAATTTAGATCATGCTCTATAACACATTCACGATATTAATTTATAATCTAACAATACACATGTGATTATAAATTGATGTTCTTGGTGAAAATACATGTTCATATCAATATTTTTATTTTAAAATATCGATTAAGCCAGTCGTATTTAAGACAGCTTATTCTTTTTCCCTCATTTCTTATCTCAAATAAATTGAAATTTTATTTAATTACAGCTCGCAGTAAGCTCTATGATAAAATATTTGGGTTTATTTTTCTGTTTAGAATGATATATTTTTATACCGTTAAATATATATTAAAATTGACAATATCTTAATATTGATTTTGGTACTTATATCCATTAAAAATAGAATATTAATTGTCATGTCTTTCGAAGAGTTATTTATAACATTATTATTATGATAAGTTATATCTCGATCGTATAGATCCTTGAGATAGTATATACTTGAAAATACAAAAGCTTTAAGTGA
The DNA here is from genome assembly GCA_026543055.1 of Argiope trifasciata. Taxonomy (NCBI): domain Eukaryota; kingdom Metazoa; phylum Arthropoda; class Arachnida; order Araneae; family Araneidae; genus Argiope; species Argiope trifasciata. Next base: position 646,938 of record JAPMOQ010061070.1, read on the forward strand.
TTTGCATATTAAAATTCATGTATAGAAAATGGAAAGAAAGAATATTTTAAATTATTTTGAGAAACATTTTTACTAGATAACTATTTTTGTAAATTCTGAATACTGAAAGGTGCAAGAACAGTATTGCAATATAACTATCATTTCATATAATTTTTCTTTTTAAAATGTTAATACTCAAACATGGAAAGAGGAAATAATGAAGCTATCTATTGGATAGAACTACACGTAAATAATTAAATGATTAATTTTAATAAGCCGAAAACGAAAGAAGTTCCGAACACAAAACCTGAAACACCCACCAATTAAACATTTCTGCAGATAAAAAGTAGCATGCAAAAGTAATAAAAATAAAAAGTGAATTAAAGCGCTCTCTTATTATTATACGGAGAATAATAAAATATTTTTAATAAAATATGAAGATTAAATATAAAAACATACATATTTGAGGTGTCAATAAAAAAGGCTCTAATTAAATTAGAATTTTCCCCATATTTATTATATATATAATGTTGTTAAGGGATTTTGGGATATACTTTTTTTAATTTCCTGCGATATTCATCATAGCTTAATTTTCTTTTACTATAGTTTTTTTGTTGCTATTGTTCTTCACACTCTTATGAATTTGTTTTGATCATCATATTTTTGATTTTAAAAAAGACATGTTTTCTTCCTTTCAGTACATTAATTAAAACTTATTTTGAAAACTTCTTTTTTATCATTTTATTTTCTTATTTACTAGTTTTAATATTATGAAAATATTTTATTCGTTTTTATATTTATGGCAGTATTTTTTAAGAATTTTTTTATTATTTTAATATATATTTAGTATTCTGATAAATAGTGCTGAACCTGCTGTTTATTTTTTCCTCAAAGAAACTATGAGATGGTGATATATCTTTTGATTTGACTAATTTAATTAAAGCTATCAAACTTTAATCAAAACCATTAGACTATTATTATGAACCAAATTTTTAAATTTCCTTTCCACCAAATTTCTAAATATCAGTATATGAAAAATTCAAAACAGAAATATGCTCTCACAACCATTAGATTAACAAATATGAAACAAGTCAAATTAAATAAAAATGTTAAAAGAAGTAAAAATTTAAAATACGAAATTAAATAATTATCACAACCATTAAATTATCAAATATAAAACAAGTGAAGTAAAAATACACAAAAAAGTAAACATTTTAAAGCAGGAAGCAAAGTAATTCTCACAGACAATAGATTATCAAGTATAACCAAGTCAAGCGAAATTAAAGTACGAAAATGTTAAAATTTAAAAATAGGAAGCGAAGTAATTCTCACAGCTATTAGATTATCAAATATAAAACAAATCAAGCGAAATAAAAAGGTGAAAAAAGTCAAAATTTAAAATAGGAAGCGAAGTAATTCTCACAGCCATTAGATTAAGGGTTTTAATTCAAAACTCTTCTATGCGCAAATACTGTAAGGTACAATTGAATATTTGATATATATTACCAAATTTTATATTTAACTACTGATTTCACGTGAAATAGTCGAAGAAATTTCACACAGAATACTTCAGCATTCTTTTTAATATGCTTTAAAGAAACTAATTAAATCAAATGCATTTTTATTTTGAAGAAAAAATACCTAACTTTAAAAGAATAATTCACGATCTCTTAAATTAAATTTAAATAATAAACTTTCTATCAATTCTCTGTTTCGAA
>JAPMOQ010061070.1:649034-662950 GCA_026543055.1 Argiope trifasciata
GGTCTCGAGGAGTCAATTTCTTGACGAAAGTCAGACTCTTCACAGAAAAAATCCCTGGTTTGAATCCCTGTCTGAGGGTGACCCTTGAGAAAGTCCTCAGACTGGATTCTTTATTAATTGTTTCAATCATTCTAATATTTATATTTTGTCTTGTTCGAATCCGAAATAGTTTTGTTTGAGTTTCCTAATTAGTTTCGTTTTCTTTTATATTGTTAATTTATATATATATATATATATATATGAAGTAATAACAAATTTAATCAATGTAAAAAATTAAATAAGATAAGACACTCCATTATTAAATTGACTATTTTCGCTACTAGTTTAAAATAATGGGTCATAATTTTTCTCGATTCCCCCTCCTAGAACAAGTAGCAACTGTAATTTAACTTTGTTAAATTAAAGTTTTCTTCTTGAAATCAAAGCACATAAAGTTACTGAATGAATTAAATATAGATTTGGAAATTCTTTTAGTATTTCTCAATACATAGTGATGCAAATTATAAAACTTTTTTTGATTTCAAATTCTGAAACAATTTTATCATCATCAATGCTAAATTACATCTTTCTGAATTTAAACAGATTAATAACATTGAAGAAAAAATAAATGTAAGATGGAAAATCAATATTATTCAAATAATCTTACTAGACTAAAAGTAATATTTTCTGACATTTGTATATCATGAATTTATCAATTTAGAATTAATTCTAATCAAAATTACCTATTTTACCTTAGGAAACGAATTGTATTAATTTTCTTGTTGAGGATTTCAGTATTATACACAATAAAAAGGAGTTTTAAAACGATGAAATTAATTTTTGAAACCAATGCTAACAATTTTTGATTGTTGCTGGAATTTAAATAAAATAAGTAATATTTTTATAGATCATCAATAAAAAATTCCTACATTATCTGAAATATTAATTCATGTTATATTTTTATATATTAACGTTTTGATATTTTTGACTTTCCACTTTTATTTCATTGGATCCGAAACCTGATATCTTTTTACATCTACATTAGATCTTAGCTATGTATTTGGCTCAGGTGTTTATAATCAAGCCTCACATTATATAGAAATATTTGGGTATTGAGCCTGAGCCTACAGAGACTATTCTTATATCTTGACCTTCGAGTCAAGTCTTTGATCTCTTGATTACTCAGTATTTTATTACTCGTTTCCTTTCAATTACCCCAAGCCTCTCATTGGTTTGATTCCAGTCATTTCTCTGCTACTGTAAAGGAAAGGGAGTTGGTATTAGTATATCCAAACAAGGTTAAGATATGATCAGACGTCCAGGATTAGTTGGGAAATTCCCGTTTCAGACAAAAATCCGAGATTTGTTCCGGATTAAATCAGATGCCCTGTCATCTTTCGCTGACAAATAGACGGATAAAATTAGATTATAATTCCTAATTATATTTAATTTCAAACATTTCTGTCTCCTTGACTTCTACTATTTAGAAGAAACTCTATTCATGTAGATTGTATAGCAATAATGCAATGATACTAGAAAGTACAGAAATAAATGATACTCCAAGAAGTTCTTATATAGAACTGATATTCTTTTATTAAAATATATCCAGATTCAGTGTTAAAACACAAAATTAAGAAAAAAAATTTAAAAATCAAAGCAATAATTTTTCATTTGATTTTTATCTATTAACAATTTAATTCTAAGATAAAAAATAGCTTAATCTAAGACGCATTCAAGAGGTATCAAATAATTAATAAAACTCACAATACAGCTTAATCTGAAATGTCTGATATTTTTAATACACCCCAAAATGGCTAGGATACATTTTTCCCAACATTTCTAAATATTGTCATTTTATGGATATTGACAATACATATAAGAGTCTGGAATTATAATGATATAATGTATTTGTAATGATTTTATAATGTATCTCTTGATAATGTAACATCATAATTTTCCGATGATGATAGTGCAGCTACCACAGGCAACTATTTAGTTTTTGCCACTTCCTGCAACTTACACTAATTAAATTTGCCTCTGAATTGCATAAAAAATATGCTGAATTTTCTTTTGCATCTTGCCTCTTTTTCTATTTAAATTAGTGTCGTTAACTAGGTCAGTATCTAAAATTTAAGATAAAAAGGAAGCGTACCAACTTTTGTCGGTGAAAGAAGTATTGGATAAGCTATGAAAAATCTAATTTATCACCAATGCATATGGCATACGTTGTCATTCTGGGATAATTTGGGAGGAAACAGATGAAGGTTTATGTATAGCGCAGAGGAAAATTAGAAAAATTTCCAATTACAAAAAATAATTCGTTGCTAAAGAGCACAATAGACCACGAGAGTTCAAATAATGTTGACTAAAATCTCATCCATGGAACACATAATTTCTGTCGACTAAATGGACATTGGAGAAAACATGAAAAAAATGTTTTTATCCCTCGAATGCATGCAAAATACGTTGTCTATCGGAAATAATTTTCGAGGAAACTGAGCTGAAACTGTTTGAATTTAGCATCTAGGGAATATCAAGGAAATTCCCAATAACAACGAAAAATTCGTTACTAAAGAACATAACGGTCGGATGGAGTTTAAATAATACTGGCTAAAATCGCATCCATAGTTTTAAAATTAAACCTTTTTATTTCTATTCATATTCTTTAATTATGCAAGTCATAAAATTAATAGGCCAGTGCTGGAATCGTACTTTGTTTCTGATTTAAGAATAAATTATGGTTTTCCAATGGCACTAATGTTTTTGGTGTTTTCTCTCATTCTTGTTTGCTGAAAAAGGTTGTAGACACTCCTATAACTATCGTATTAGTTATAAGAGTGTATCCGGCAAAAGAAAATAAATATAATGAATTAATTTTTATCCAAAGATAATTTAATTTCAATATGTTCGATGTTCTAAATGTATGATTTCGTATTTAAAAGGAATAAAACAAGTTTTTAGTCCGTGTCACTTTGCCATTAAGTGCTGCAGTAGATTATGCTAATGTTGGCAACATATAACTGATTTAATCATCAGATGGTGTACTTACTCTTATCATTTGGTTATTCGGGGTGTATGATCTACATTATTTCATAAGAATATTACGAAAACCACGTATATTATTTGACATTCAGTTTCGCATTGCATTTAAATCTATTGGGACATGAACATCTTTTTCTTCATGTAAGACAGATTCCTAAATTAGATTAACAAGTGCCATGAGAACAGGAATTAAAAGCATATTCGTAACGGCATTTGAACTAAGCATTCATACAACGTATAAAACATCATGCATGAATGTTAAATTGATTTGTTTTATCCGTTTTCAGCAGACAAAGTAATCATTTTATTCTTATTGTGTCTAATTTATCGACTGCTTTTTTTAACAAAATGTTATCAAACTTATTTTTTGGATAAAAGAAATCTCTCGGAGTTTCCGCCGCAAAATAAAAAAAGAGCATTCATGAAACACTGTCATTATATGGTCCAATAAAGGCAATCTTTGCATAACTCGGGAAGAGAGATAATTTTCAGAAGCAGCTGTTTAAAGGTACTTCTTTAAGAATTTGCAAATGAGGTTCTTCGTCTTGTCTGAAACCCAAATAATCGACGCATCATTTGCATAATTGAAAGAAGAAATTTTGAATCACTAAAGAGAAAAAAAATTGAAAAGAATGGAAAATTCCCTCAAGTTTTATTAAAACTAAGATAGAAAAATATCTGGAATCAGGTTGTTGAGGGTTTTAATATCTTTGTTATCCATATGTAATATTTTTTCCCGTTTTTTCGCCTTAAGCAGTTCTTTGTTTTGCTTTTTTCAAATTCCAACTCCCACTTAAACACCTGTGTCGTTTTATTTATAAACGGTAAAAAATATTAGAAGACTTCTTTTTAATTTTATCTAGGCTATTTATTTGATAAATCGACGAAAAATTCAAAGGTTTCACTGAAAATTTGTTTTCTTTAAGACGTGCATAAATTATTTATATTATTTATCTATGACGCATAATTAAATAAATTCCTTTGCAAAATCGTCTGACTTATCTCAAGAAGGAATTAAATAAATTACTCTTTAAAATATTGAATGATTTGAATAATTATTAAATATATTATAAATGTTATCTATAAAGTTATCATTATTCAAATGAACATAGATTATTCAGAGAAAACAATTTTGAACCTTCAGTATTTCCATCATTTGCGTGTGCTGCATTCTACAGGGACAGAGTCTATAATGTATAGGGAGGTTTTAGAGTCTAATCACTGCAGATGATAGTATTGTTGATAATTTTAAGTAAGCGATAATCTTTTGTTTTTAATAGTTACAAGTTATTTGTATTAAGAAGCATTTCATTTATTCAGCTGTTTTATTATACCTGTTAATGTTATTTTTATGTGTGTGTTTTATGTTATTTAATGTTATGTGTCTTCCTTAAACTGGTAAAAGCTAATTATTTTTTGATAAATTAATTGGGTGTATTAATATTTTGCTAAATCGATTTCTTTTTCTTAATATCAACATTCATAATTTATAAAAATGAAGTTTATCTCCCCTAAACTAATAAATTGCTCTTCATATTAGATTATTCTTAGATTGTTTTCTTTTAATCTCTGGTCTATCTGGTCAGGAAACTATGAAAACTACAATAAGTTGTATTAAAAAGTCATTCTTTGAGTGAATTTTTTTAGAAAATCTCACAGGGCTGAAATTGTGTCTACACTGTATTCTTTTGTAACTAAATATGTCGTGTAGCTAATTTCCTTTGACGGGTATTAATGTAATGCTTAACTTTTTTAATTGCATTGTACTGGAAACGCTTTAGTTATTATAATTCAGTACTGTTAAGCTCATTTTAGAAACAAATTTCATCACTTGTGGATTATATTAATCCGTAGATTAATCAACAAGTAAGAAGTGTGCTTTTTTGAAGTTCCTTGCTTCTTTCTTCCTGTTATTATTTTCTGATGAAGTACAATTGACTTTGAAAATGTTAAAAATCAATCAAAAATTGTGATTTCATTTAATTTTACACATTCACATATTGCGAAAATCACCAGAAAAATATTTTTAAATGTCTTTATTCGTTTATTTAGTATAAATACTTTTAAATAATAATACAAAATTCAGTAGAACTATTTCAAATAATGGAGATTCCAATTTGGGAGAAATTCAAGTTGTGTATGTGCCTGTTTTGTAAAAACTAATTTCGATATCAAAACCAATTTTTTTTCACATATCCTCCTGGGTAAACGGGTTTGTTATTAGAAAAAGAAAATATTCAGGGTTTGGGTGGTAGAGCTGTAAAGGCACTGCGGTTCTATTAATTGGCATAACATTAAATGATTTGATATTATTCTGCTCACATAATTAAGCATGAAGCCATTTTTTATTTAATTACATTTTAATTGACTATGCCACAAGCTTAACCCTCGAGCTTTACTCATCAAACTGATTTAGATGAGAATTAAGAACAGTTTTCCCTAGGTTAACAAATTTCCACAGTTACTCTTAGATACTATCTCAAACTGTCACCGAATGGCTCTTTGTTTTGAAGTGATTAGATGTTTTGAAGGAATTTTGAATTTTGAAGATTATGAAACCAACGGGAATGCAGAGAGGTGAAGAAATTTCTGTTATAATTGTTGAATAAGCAGCACTAAATATTTATTTGGCTGTGATCCAACATACGTTTGGTCGTATATTACCAAAATATATTCATCTGCTTCTTCCACCCATCTACTGCTTTTATGTTCTCTCCTCACAAGAATTTTTTTTTTTTTTTTGATATCGAGGTTGGAACACGAGGCTGATAACATGACAGTGATAATTATTTATATATTAAGAGCATGCTGCATGACCTTTTGCTATGGTGCTTGAAATTTTTTCAAATGATAAAATGTTTGAAAAAAATTCTAAGTATCCGAAATGTTAAACATTGAAAAGATGGTTTTGAATTAAGACATCTTAAAAAAATATGGACCTTAAAACTCAAGAAGAAATAAGAAATTTTTAAATATTTTAATAAATTTTATTCCTCTCAAAACATCTAAAAGTCACATATTAATTTTGCAGAAATGCTTCATAGTATTTATGATGTACTACATATTAAAATAACATATTAGTAATAAATACCAAGTTAAAAGGAAAAAAATTAGAATAATCAGGCAGGGATACAAAATACGGGATTTTTTCTGAGAGGAATCTGACTTTAGCCCAACAGTATTGACCCCTTGTAATCCAAATAAGTAATCAAAAATATAAGCATTATGAATTTAATACTATTTCTGAAACTATCTAAAATTAAAATTATTATGGAAACGAAACTAAAACTTATTTCTGAAATGAAACTGAGTTATTTCGAAAATGAAACTAAAATATTTTTTTGGAATCAAACTAAAAAATGTAAAAAAAAGCAACCATTGTATTTAGAGAGAGTAGAGGTATACTGAAATTGGAGTAAAACTTGTAATGCAATAGGTTTAAAATTCATAAACCATTTTTAACTCATTTAAACCATTAGCAATGTGTAATTTGATTCGTTGCCTGATCTATTCATTTACCTTATGAATAAAAGTACTTTTTTGCTTTGTTTTTTTATGCATGTTATTTTATCTATTTATATCTCAAACAAAAAGAACTGAAAGTCAACAGTTATGTATTTTATGAGTAAAAATTATTATCGATACCCATGCACAGCCAAATTTGAAACAAAGAATCAACTTTCATCCACGTTACAAACGATGAACCTGATAAATGCAAATTCCTTCTAACTTTCACTTGTGTTGCGAATGCTAGAGGCAATGTGTTTTTTGTCTACTTTCTATGCAAATTGGGAATTTGAAAATATGCTTTAGGGATCCCATACATTTCACTAGCTCGTCCGATGATTTTCGAATATATCATTAAGTTTGATTCACCACGTTGGTTTTGATCTTTCTTCTTTCATTTGTATGATTTAAAAGAATGAATTAACATAAATATTTTCCTGACGAAAGCAGCAACCATAAAGAAATTGATAAAACCTCGCATTTACTGTATATGCCGGCGAGATTACGTGATGTTTTTCAAGTACTGTAGAATAATGCATATTTTTATTCATATAATGTTATCGTCGAAAGGTAGAAATTATTCATTTCGGTCTGGAATTTTAAAGATCCATTTTCTTGATGCAGCAACAAGAAATGATTTTGGAATATTCTTTTGAATTCCAATAATGACTAAAGTTTCTAAATTCTGATAAATTAATGAAATTTTGAGTAGTCACATTGCATTTAAAAACTATGACGTTTAAAAAATACTAAAAAATAGAATAAAAATAACTTTCTTTTCAACATAAGAATGAAATAAAAATATCAAGCTTCGACTAAAAGACTCTTTGTTATTTTTTTGTTTGAAATTGCAGATTTTTTTTGTAACCACTTACCTGACATACACAATTTCATAATTAATTATGAGACGATGTTTCATGACTTTCAAAGATGGCCTATGTCTAAGTCAAGGTATTGCTTACATATAAACATAAAATAATACGCTTTTATCTCTGCTTCATTGAAAAACATTTAATATACAATGATATATCTACAAGCATTGAATTCGTTTGTTACATATTCAACAAAAATATACAATCTATTTCAATGAAACGAAATTTTAGGTAATATCTATAACCGGAAATATTTTACCAACCAATATATTGCCCGAATCTTCAACTGGCATTAATCTACCGAAATGGTTAGCAGATAAAATAAAATATATTCGTTTTCTTCCAAAAGGGCGTACATTTTCAAGTCAATTGCATCGATTTTTTCCCCTTTTATCATACATTGTTTCAGAAAAATGCAACATTATTAGCTCCTTAATTGTTTTGTTTTTCTTTTAACTTCACCTTCAGATGAATGTCGTTTTTTTATTATTATTTAAATATTTTGCATTAATTTGACTGAGAATTTATGGGAAACATAAGGTGTTATAATAGTTCCATGTAATTTTGCAATTAATTATTTAGCTTAACTTAATTATTAACTTAGAAGTTTTAAACATATTAATGTGACACATGAGTATGGTGGTTAAATAATTATATACTAGAGCATTGAATTTCATAGACTGTGAATCAATTTCACAAATTTCTGTCAATCATTTGTGATAAAAAATGATGTGCAACATTCATACTGAAAAATTTGACATTTATAATAAATAAGCATGAGGAAAAATCAAAAATTGTATCGACTTTATGGCATTTTTTTCAAACTCTAAACTACCAAGATTTGTCAATTCCTTCCTAATTTTATGATCTCTAAGTGTTCTATATTTAAAAAAAATTAAGACTTCTTTTAATTCCTTTATTTTATAAACAAATTTTTAAACTGGAAAAGTGGTAACAATGTTGTCATTTTTCAAAAAATAATGTTCGTAAAATTTCATGCATCTTAATATTTTTTTAGATTATTTTGTCCCTATTCTTTAACTGTTTTGAAATTTTAAATGTAAATTTATTTACTTTTGCAATTGATAACAAATTTTTAAAATAACAATACTAATTTTTAATGTTTTTATATGTTTCTTATATTAAATATATTAAATATCTAATATTTAAATTTGTATTTTCTTTTTTCCCCTAAATTTCAAAATTATCTTAGAGAGAATAATATATTCATTTAAAAACATCATATTTATAAGCTGCTACATAAAGTTAGATATTTCTCCAAAATAATATGCATATTTTGTAAACGTAACCATTTCTGTATATTTCTAGAGTCCAAGCTAGAAACATTTTTACTTATAAATTTTCTTTCCAGTGCATTTGCTTCTCGAGTAACTTCCGAACGAGAGAAAGAAGTTTTCAGTCGAGTAGGAAATCATACATTTTTCTTGCCAATCGGATCTGTCGATGGAGCGTCGTCTTCACAACTGCAAGAAATTGATACTTGGGTAAGTTTTAAAACCCGAATTACTCCCCAGTAAAAATATTTACTCAAGAAGAAAAATAAGATAAATCTGAAAAGATATGGTGAAAGTTTCTCGTAAGAAGACGCTCAAAATTCAAATATTTCTCCGAAAATATTGTTGAAATTTTCATTTCTCTAGTGTAGCTCGAAAGAGAGAGATTGTGTTACTTTGCGATGGAAAAATAGTATTAAGTATTCAAGACAAGAAAAATAAATTCACCTTTTTTTTAATTAATATAAAACATTTTCAACACAACATCAAAGAAGTTTTCAAAAACTTTTTATTGTTAAGAATACCAAAAGAAAGCTCGTCTTGAAATAACAATTTTTAAAGCCAATGTTTCAGGTTGTAAATGTAGCTTCCAGTCTTCGAAAACATGCTGATGCTGTTATTTTTTATCTTTTGAACTACTCCTGGATTCCCTCAAAATCATTGCAAAATATATCTGATTTCACATGAAAATTTAACTGATTCCTTAGCCGAATATGTGAGGAAACATATTTCTGAAAACCAGTGTAGGGAATAACTTGTACATATTGACAACACATTCTTCCATAGTTTCATTTACGCTTACAAATCTTAGTGTTATATATTTTCACCACTTAATCTTTTCCTATTTTGATTAATTTAGATTAGCTTACTGGCTAATTAATGAGTTCCTTTATTTGCTAAGTTTTTCATATGAAATAAGAGATTTCAATAAAGAAATTATGAGCAATTATCCCATAATTGGGGACAAGACTTTTCTCACGCTGCCAGAGACATAGAATCAAAATTATTCTATTGTTATTTTCTTTTTTGTCTTCTGCAAATAGCATTTGAATTTATTTTGGAAACACAATACTTTTTGGAAACCATGTAGTTACCAAATATATTTAAAATATTAATATTAAAGATATTAAATGTTCTAATATTAAACAGATGTTGGATAGGTGTTTTAAGAAAAACCTAAACAATCTTTTATGAATATTTACTTCATTTAGATATAATTGAATAACACTAATGTTAATAACTGTTACTACTTAGCAAAAAATTAAGAATACAATATTTTAAAATATTATTGCAGAATTATATCTTTATTATTTTCTTATTATTCAAATTAAAAGAAGTTTCAGAAACAAGGAGTCAATGACTCCATAAATAATAATAAAAACTTTAAAAAAAATAGTTATACGCACGTGTTCAGGCTTAGACATTTGATAACATATTTCAGAAATAAAAACTTGAAGGTGCTGAGGAGATTACTGTATTCTAGGCCAAATTTCAAGTGATAATCGGATCTAATGAACAATGCGGGGTCATATTGACTCTCATCTCCAGTTACGGGTTATAGATTTCTAATTAATTTAATTAAATTTTTGAAAAATAAATGTTCTTGTGTTCTTTCTAATCTTGATCGATTTAATCAGCTGTGCTTAAAGCTTATATACCACTTGCAGCCCTGGAGAAAATGATAGAATCTCTTGTTTTTAGGAGGAGAAAATTCATATTCTTCATTTACTTTAATCAAATCAAGAATTTTAGAGTCTCAATCAACTGTCAAGTCATCGAGCTTGATCTGAATCAATTGTCAAATCAGCCGACTTCCGATCTGAATCAATATCTAACTTGATATAATCAGCGCCTAATTCTGAAATTTCATTTGTAAGTTGCAATAAGTGACAACTTCATTTCATAATGACATCTACGTCACTTATGAATGTAATAATATTTGTTTCACTGTTTGTTAAGGCTATTCTACTCAAATATATCAATCACTCTTAAATTCATAATTGGATGTAATCATAAAACTTGTAATTTCATCTTTCTGTAAATTTGATATTAACTGATGAGCTGATGAAATTTGTAACTTTGATAGCGATCATTTAACAAATATTAATTCGAAATTTCAAAACTAAGATTGTATATTACATTATATTTGATATTACATATGGAAGTATTCTTCTTTTATTCTGTAATTATGAGGTGCACAATAAACGGTCCTAGGTAGTACAGTATTATACAACATTATATATTTTAATATTTAACAATGTTATGCAATATTGAGAATACTTTTTAATATCATACAATATTGCTCAATATATGTGTGCTACTAGGGGCGCAAGTAAACAAAATCAAGACAAGGAAAATTCGTAATTACTATGAAGTTTATTCTATCGCCGGTAGACAAAAAAAATTCGCAAGGAGTTTGTTCCATATGACATGTTTCATTAGAGATCTTTGTTTCTTCCCATTCACTTTCATTTTGTGTTTATTTAGTTGTGTCCTCTCATATATAATTAGGACAAAAAAAACAAGCATTCTGCAATAGCTATCATAGATATCTATGATAGTTATCATAGGTATATGTAATAGTTATCATAGAATCCCATGAGACATTGTCAGCGCAATATAGTACATGCCTATATGCCTACTATATAGATCTTAGAAATAACGAAACATATACAGCTCAGCAAAGATTTCATTAAGATATCTGTGACTAGCATAATATACTCTATAAAAGATATTTTTTTCCCTTCTAATTTTTTCTGTATTTTCTTATCAACTGAATTTTTTTCGAAAAATCGGTATATAATTTATTTTATTGGGTATTGCTTTCCATTTTTTATTACATCATGCATTTCTGGGATTACTGACCCAATACAAAATACATAACAGTGCATGATAGGAACAATTAAAGTGAGAAAAAAAGTGACTTCACTTTGTCAATAAAGAATTTTTTTAATCCACAGAAAAAAATATTCTACAAGAGAGAAAGAGAATGAGAGTTTGAATCGAGATTTTTAGAAAAAAAATCGTCTAGAAAATTTTTAAAAATTGTTAAATTGAAATTTTGAATACTTTCTTTTGATCTAATGAAATGAAAGGTAACTAAACACAACAGCGTAAATTAAAGTTCAAAAATTGCATTGCTACAATGTCTATTCTTTCTTCAGAATAAATATGTGTAAATATTCTTCCCAAGCTCTATAACTTCCTAAATTGCAAAATATTGAACACGAAGGATTTTTCTCTGATATCATGAACTTATATTAATTCAAATCATTCTGGAAATTTTTAATTTCTATAACGATTTCGATGACTTGCTTTCTTTATGTGCAATTATAAAAATGTTAGTGTTGTCAAAGAAAATATTCTTTTGATTAAAGCTGGCATTTATACAAGGGATTTTAACCACATTAATATATATATATATATATATATATATATTATTCAGATATAATTCCTTGAAAATATATTTAATATATTTAAATCAAACAGTTTTATGTGCATTTATTAGTTTATTAAATTTAAGTTTGCAATTCGCTTAACTTGAAGTATGTTTGGTTATATTAAAATAAGAGTTTTTGTAAATTTTACTTTTAAAAATGGAAAATACTAAGTATTAGTTTTATGACTTAAAAAATAATTAAAATAAAATAAATCTTTAAATTCGCATTTTTATTATTGTAGTATAATTGTTTTTTAAATTTTAATTAGTTTCTTTTCTTATTAGTTAATTTATAATTGCTCATTATATTATAAGTATTTGAAACATTTTTTTAGTAAACCACATTCACAAATAATCAAAAGAAAGACCCAAATAAATTAGTTCATCGATACAAATTTCATTCTAAGAGATTGCTATGTTAAAAAGAATTACAAAATATATTCAATACTTTTTAACAGCTTTTTTCTCAATTTTGGAAAAAAAAAATAAAACGATTTCAAAGCATTTTCATTATAAGAAATAACGCTGTAATAAAAGAAAAAATTATATAATGCTATCAAAGAGATAAATTCTTCGCATCGCGATTCGTTTAATTTAACTCGATCTTCCGATTATTGTCAAAACATTTACAATTGTTGTCAAGAAAAAACATTTGTCATCACAACGTTGATTTAATTAAAAACTGTGAGGATTTTTGAAGCAATTAAAAATTTTTAAAGCTCTCATACTACTAAAATAAAATTTTGATGAAGGTTAGAATAATTTTAATGGTATCTGGAATGTAGTCATTTTTATATATGGAAATGCCTTTCAATATTAAAAATGGATTCAAAAGAAATTATTAACTGAACTCAATAAAATTATTCTTTTAATTTGCAATCAAAAAAATTTTAACAAGTTCTTCATGTTAAAATTTCGTAATTTAAACATATACATTAATAGTTATTTCTCTTTTTTTTTTTTTTCAAAAGTTTTTACAAAATCAGACGATTTTTATAAATAATTTTGCAGAGACCTGAAAATTATTTTAGGATTATTGAGGAAAAATACTAACTGTGGAGGAATTTTTAAGTCTGTCGAATTTTTCAGAAAAATCTATACAGTGAAAATAAAACCTCAGCATTCATGGAAAGTAATGAAATTTTTAATTAAATGCAAATTACAAACTCAGATATCTTTTTTTAATGTTACTGCGTTACTGATATCTTATGTATATTAGCATCAGTTGCTTTTCATATTAAAATCAATCCTTCCATTAACAATTCAAATATTTCAGGATTTTTTTCATTGGTGTATCATTTAATTTCCTTTCAATAAATAATTTAAGTGGTTTCCATTGTTTAAAAAAAAAACAAATTTATCAAAAGTTGCCTCATAATCTTCTTTGTTAGTAAGTAGGATCCCTATTATTCTCGAAAACTTTTCATATTTTTTATTCAAAATAGCATTCTGAAGGAATTTTATTCATTCCATTAGTAGATTGTTAAAATCCCGCCTTAAAAGATGCGTTCTCATTTTTCGGTTCTTTCAAAGCTTCTATTATTCTGAGCATAGTATGAAATACATTCATTTTTATACTCTATTAATTAATGAATTTGAATAAAAAGTTTTAATAAAAAAATTCATTTTGCCGATTTCTTTTATTTTATTTTCCACTTTTTTAAATTTTGAGATCTATTAATTCTCAAAATCCTCAATAGATAGCCCAATAAAATTAAATCAAAATGTATTAACTATTGATCAATAATAATATTTAATGAACTATTAACTAATAAAAAAGTT